>UXSR01000126.1:0-74577 GCA_900604375.1 Mesocestoides corti
ACGGAATTTGTGCCAGACGTCGCTGAAAACGAAGAAAACACCATCTCATTACACATCCACACCACCTACTTCGTGAGGAGTGACAAAATTCTAGCTCGCCCAGATGCACTTGTAGTGGCTAGGATCTAGCACTACCTTGCAACCCTCTAGTTAACAGCCCGTAACAGCCCAAGAAGAGCGGAAAAGAGGCGACAGTGAACACAACCGTTTATTAGCGTCACGCCAACCAAGTGTGTCATAGTGCGGGTATGAGTGATCGGATGACAGGCATCTAAAACAGCAACCAATGAAAAGGAGATGGGTCATTGTCACCGTCAGATCAGCAACCAGAATTCACTCAAGCGCAATCGCTGTTAATCCGCTAATCACTTTTTACACAAATAATCCATGCATTTTACTCCTAGATAGTCCGAATGTACCATAGGCTCTGAAATTACGTAGGCAAGTAATGGGAGATAGTTCGACAGGGCTGATTGAAGGGCAGCGCTTACGGAATGAAACAGCCGATCAAAGCGCGCTTCCCACTATAGCAAGCACCTGATTCGGCATTTTCTATTGTTCCCTTTGCTAACGGTAGCTCAACACCGGCGTCGTTCACTGAAAGACTCTAGAAGATGACGTTTTTGAGGTCAAATGACAAAGGGATTTCGTGGTATTCGATCTTGGAAACATGATTTTTGTCTGTTATTAACTTCTTTGAGACTAGTTTAGTACCATCTAAATTAATTTAGATTTGTCGAACATTAAGCCGACCCCACGTGCAATCCAACCTCATGTAAGTGTTACAACCTAATCAATTTGAATATTTCAAAATGGCTGTAATGGTCTTTCTGCTGGAGGGGCTAAATAAATCGAATGTTATTGCAAGTCTAATAATCATAGGCATTTAAGAACTATTTCACTAGACGAGGTTATTTACGCATCTGCGAGGCGAGATTTCCACCACTCACTTCTATCAATGATGAAGAAGACGACTTATTTGCTGCAGATGAACAGCTTTGTTGGGACTGACCACAGAGGTGCTGAATAACAGCCATTACGGGTGGACACCGCGGCGTCGTAACGCACTGCACGCTGTCAGACGCTGATCGACGCAGGCTACCAGAGGTCCCATCAGCATCATCACCAGTTTCCATCTGCTCGACCGGTCGGATACCCGAAAAGGTTATCCGGTGGGTTCGCACAATCGGAAGAACCTGATCAACCGGAGACCAAGGCGCCGGAATTGTAGGCGATGTGATGAGCTAAAAAGTGAGGACTAAAGTTGGGAAAACGACATGCAGCTCATTCAACCACAAAACACATTTTTGATCAAGGAGCTCTTACACTTAATCACCGTACCCCTAGCATTTAATGTGTGCATATAAATAATAATTTTTTTAGTTAGGCGACGCACATTTACAGGTGCATGACAAATTAATCTTTGCTTAAAAACTCACTACAAAGTTAAGGAGGACGGCCTCCCCCGAAGCAGGGCTCCGTGGCATTTCCACATGAAATCGCAAAAGGACATCGTGCATCAGTTGCAAAGAGACAAGGGTACTTAAAAATCATGCGTCCCACCCGAAACTATTAATTGCAGCCTGACGATGCTAACCAATCGGAGAATCGAACGCACTTAGCGCGCTCTACTTCGATTGGGAAAGTGCACACTTCTTAACTGAAGTCTAAAGCACTTCGATTGAAGACTGGCCGTTTAAATTCAAGTACCCCTGTTAAAGCAAGACCCTTACCCTGACAATGCCGTTGTCGGTCGGAGCAGAATTCAGCCGCCAGGTGTGTGTTTTCACAGGAACAAGGGGAATTTTCGCCCGCAACAGAGCCTGAGAATCCAAAGCCTCCGTACACGCATGCGAGTTCTGAAGGACAACACATGAGGAAAGAAGGTCTACTTGGTGCAAGTGTATGTGATTATGTTTTGATGGATTACCACTGTGGCCGAAGACGTAGCCAGGGCGGAGAGGCATGAGGCGGACTTGTGGACCCCGGCGGTCGTCACAGCAGGTTGATGGCCGTTTACGCTGTTTTGGTTGGTCGCCATCCGATACTGTGCAAATGAGTGATGGCGGTGACTTTTGACAGAACCTTTTAGTGGCTGGTGGAGTGTGTTTGAGGAAAAAGTGCTGTCTTCAAGCATTCGCTGATACTGACACAGAGGAATGCAGTTTGAGTGCTTGATAAGAAAGAGAATACTGTCATAAGAATAAGAATAAAGCGGTCAATTAGATTGCCGATTTCGCAGATAAATTGCGCACAAAAATTAACAAAAGCTAGTTGCGTTACAGCTTGGAGGATATTGGGTCAATTGATGTAAATTAGTTAATTTTTGGAAGTACATGTACATTCCTTCTCATTCAGATAAAGCCAAAATTAGAATTTAAACATTAACTGCCAAAGCAAGAGTTGATGACTACAATATGACAATAAAGGCTTGTCATTTGTAAATTTTATGACGGCATTGCACCACTTGTGTCAGCGAGATACGTGTGAATAGAGCACCAGCGAAATAAGCCAACATTGAAATAACGAAACCACGAGTAGGAGTTGTACATTGAGCACACAAAAGACATCCGACTGAGTCACCTTTCAAGCATTCGGACAAGCCGCATAGGATGGGAACGGCAAGAAGCCGAACTTGGATTTACCTCGAATCTTTAAAATAATGTAAAACATAAACTAAATACTGATGGTTACACTCCTCACCAAGAATACGCATACACACATCCATTACACCAATTGAGAGACTCTTCTATTAATCATTCACCATGGATCGTAATAATCAACATTGACGACAGTGGTTCAGTTATTGACCGGTGGAAGAACACATATATTAGAACCTAGATTTCAATACCTTGTCGATGTATTTCAGCGGAGAAGAACCGTCACCAAAGTTGACTTCGATGGAGGTGTTGCACAAGGAAAACACAGGACAAAAATTGAAGCAGCGTTCGTCTGGCTGCGGCGGAATCAAAATGACATCGTCGGCAAGAGCAGCGGTGTTTTCACTGCCAGGCAGTTGGGAGGGTGAGGTGAAGAGCTGCACAATATGACCGAGGTGTTCCCCGTTACTGGCCCAGACAACCAAACCAGACTGGAGGTTCAAGATGCAACCGATGACGTCACCCTGTCGTAAAGCCTTAAGCAAAGGGGAAGATCGCACCAGTCAACTTGACGTAACAAAGAAACACGCTAATAGGATCTGTCACAGCAAATTTGGAACAATATTCAGCGAGCAACGTTTGCACTAAAAAGATCGGAGCTTTAGAGATGTTCATAACAGAAATTCCTTTTAATGGACACAGACACATGGGTCGAGTGGAGGTTGTATCTATCGCTCTGCGAAAAAAATTCAGCCAGCCCCAAAGAAACGAATGGAGATTTGTAGCGGATTAACAGCGATCGCACCTGAGTGAACCCTGATTACTCACCTGGCGGCGACAATGACTCATCTCCTTTTCTTTGGTTACTCTATTAGATGCCTGTCATCCGTTCAATCATCCACACACTAAGACACACTTGGCTGGCGTGACGCTAATAAACGGTCGTGTCCTCTCTCGCCTCTCCTCTCTTCATTCTCGGGTTGTTACGGGCTGTTAACTAGAGGGTTGTAAGGTAGTGCTTAGACCATAGTCACTACAGTTTCATGAGAATTTACGGATTCATCCGTTTCTACGAAGTTCGAAAGGCATGCATGTTTGGTATTCCTAAAGTATATTGAATGGCTTTAGTTTACCCGGCCATAAGGTCGCTTGACTCCAGCGTGAAGAAGTGACGTCCCCATGTTCGAACCCTGTTCAAAAATAATGCCAAAACTGGTGGCATCCTTGTCTACATTGTGTATCGGTCTTCCGGTTGAGAAGCCTACGAACACACCGGATCCAGGAATGTTCAGGGATTCGAGAATTCGAACTTCGAAGTAGACGCAGGGTAGCTGGTGTTGTTGCGATGTCACGTCTGCTGGGGGAGGGATTGAGGAAGACGCGTAAAGGCTCTGCAAGAAAAAAGGACTCAAGTCAACGCACAGAAAAGCGTTTGACAGAGTACAGAACCACAAAAAAATAATGTTGAAAAATAAATGCTTCCACAACGAATCTAGATCTTTCAACGTGGCATGCTAAAGCTTGACCACTCTGTGGAAAAAGGTGCAAACCACGGTTGTGAATCGTGCTTATTCACACAAAAACTACAAGTTGATTGAGCTTCCTAGCAAACGGCTGTCTCTTCTACCTCTGGTATCCTTCTGTCTTCTTCCGGGTGTCTGAGTAGCGTTGTCGGGCAAGTTGTACTCAGCGGCACCATAACCAAAAAGTGAAATCGCGCACTACATGCGCATACCTGCCATCCAGCGTGCAGACGAGCTCGAGCACAGAGCCTATCGGCGGACAGCAGAGAACCATTCGACGGGCATCCCGGCTCTGATTGTTGAACCAGTATGCAACTTGTACGGGGGTTCGGAATTAAACGAATGGGAAAGAGGACGGATCCGACGATTCTGTTGTCAGCGCAGCCAACGACTTCGGCCACTAGGTTGGCTGAAGCTAATGGCAGCCAGCTGGACGAGAACTGGCTCCCCGTGGGAAGCATCGGCCCATACGCGAAAGGGGCATCGCCAAAATTGAAGGTCACTGAGGTATTCTGACAAAGTGCAAATACGTGGTCAGAGGGAAAGTCACATAACTAATGACATGATGCCCATTGATCTTCCCATTTCATGGGAACATTACTCTCCTTACTGACGCTTTGAACACGGCCCAGATACGAACATAGAGTGGAACATCTCTTATGACATATAGGCTATTTCAAGTGCACGAAAGACGTAAATTCGCTTTGCTTCATAGCTAAATTTTGAAAGACTGAAAGGAAAAACAGCATTGAGTATATAAGGGCATTAGTAGGAGACGAACAAGGTCAAAAGCATTGACAGATGGGAAACAAAAGTGAGCAACGCATAACTCACCCTTATAGCGCAGGCTGGAAAGAATACGGTCTTTGGGGGAAACTGTGTTATGGGCAGACTCATGTTCACTGAAGCGGAACCGTTCTTTGTCCAATGGGCCAGTCGGCTGTCAAGGTCGAGGTAACATCCAATCACATCACCCTTGCATGAACCGAATACAGTAGCGACACAGGCTCCACCGATAATCAAGGTTCCCGAAAGCAACTCGTTTTCGCTCTTCGTCTCAGCCGGAGCGGTTTTCAGACAACCATCACAACCAGAGTCGTCATTCATCGCGGGTAGAGGAGTATCCGTTTGGTAAGCAAAACCCCGTTCATCTTCACCGAGGACAAGACTAGCATCCTGCAAATCCGTCAAAATACAGATAAAAATGTGAGAACAGTTTTCGTTACAACACAATATCTAGACCACTGCGTGGACTGTATTAGAACAGCGAACAAACTAAATGTAGTCAGGTTCTTCTTTAAAAAACCCCTCACATTACGGATAAATTCATTGTCCCACTTAAGAAAAGGCGCCTAAGTAGTTTTGGCCAGTTAACACTAACAATGGAGAGACGCTGTTCAAATGCGACCCATGGGGGTTACGGAAAACGAGCAGACTCATCCACTAGACTTTGTCAAAAATAGTTTCATACCTCGGTTGCCCATCCGATGCGGACTGGTCCACAACCATTCAATCGAACCTCGAAGAAAAATCGTCGCTGAGCGAAACACGCAGGAGCTGCTGCACTCTCATCGGCAGCGAGTGGGACGTTTTCCACAACGCCCCACGCAGACCGACAACCGCGCCACTCATTTGGGATACCGTTTTCTCCTCGATTAACAAGAAATCGCCAATCTCGTGAAACTGTCTACAAGAAGGCAGCATGGTGGGCAAGAGTAAGCACGATAAACAAAGTAACTAGGCGCTGCGTACCCTTGGAATCTGGGAAACGGACCCATCTGATTGGTGGTACTTAAAAGTACACAATGTTTCGTTTTATATTACATTCGAGTGGGTAATTCTAGACGATTGTTTTTGGGTTTCACAAAGACAAATATGTAAATCTAAGCAGCTAGCATGGTCTAGAGAACCCATTTACAAGTTTTGAACACAACGATGAGCCAATAAACGCACTGCATTTTGCAGCATATCACCCACAGTCCAATAGAACACAAATGCATGTCTTAAAACATGTCTTACTAAACCACTAGACGTATCGAGCGAGAGACCAGGAGAAGCATCGACAGAACTCAGTCGCCAGATGGGACCGGGTAGAGGGGGTCTGTTCCACTCCGAGTAGACACACAACGGCAACGGTGAAGTGGACGCTGCTGTTGATAATACAGCACAGGAAGATGTCGATTCGCCAGTCCTCATCAGACTCAGGTCGGTGACTTCTTCCTGTGCGTTGACACAAAAGAGAGTCAAGCAGTTGGACATGTAAATGACCAAATAACACTATCGAAATCACGTACTCGCTGAGTTATCATCTCTTCAGAGAGGGATGGCTGGAGACGAGACCTCCAAACTACCTTTGAGATGGATTTGTGGCCTTTTTGTCTGACTGACGGCCGGCGTAGGAGACGGGAGAAAAACTTTTGGGCTGAGCGGAAGAGGGCAATCTGACGTCCAGGTGTCGAAGGTGCATTCAAATTGCCTAGAAGTGATAGCGCTGGTTCAAATTATCTCTGCATGGGGATCTAGAAACGCATGTCTGAGATTTAAGTCACACCACGGTGCAAGTCTCATGGTCTTTTGCGAAACTTTTTACATTCTTAGAAGATGGCGATAACTGAATTGCTTCCGTGCTTTCGTTGTTTGAGGGATTCAGCTGGTGGAATGCAGGAGAATATTAAAACATTGCTTGCCATTTCCTTCAGACAAGAGCTACCAGTAAAGGCGGCGAAGAACAGGCTTAGTGTAAGGGTAATTCAACTGACTTGGTGCGAGAGCGTTTACGATTCATTTAAGGGGTTAAATTTCAGCCAGAGTGTGTGCATAAACCCGTAGGATTCAATAATTGTTATGAATTACCTAACGGAGATTCTAGACAATTAACAACTACTCACGAATGTTCACCTACCAGTTTGGGTCATTAACTGACCTATCAGGCTCTTTCGACGTCACAGAACACACCCCCGGGCTTGCAAGTAACAGCAACTTACCACGGATATCTGGCACACTCCGGGGTCTATGTCTGTTAGCGAGAGGGGTGGATGATTGGTTTGGCACGAAGGTCGTTCCATTTGTAGCAACGGAGACAGTGCAACATTCTTCCATGGACGCCGGCGTACAGATTGCCACGGTGTTGAGACGCGAGGAGCAGGAATTGGGAAGGGGGCCCACGTGAAGACGCCGAAGGCGAGTGGCAGTTGGGAAGGGGAAGGATTCATTGGGTGTGCAGAATTCATTTGGACCATTTAATCTTCCGTTGAAACCATGAAGCCTTTGGATAGAGAAGCAAAATGCCATTTAAACCAGATTAGAACCTTTGAGCACCAGAATAGAGGTCAATTGGTCAAGCCAGAGTGTTGCACAACTGCAAATTCCCCTTCATTTCAGAATATTCAACAAGAGATTTACATCAAATTCGTGTACGATCGAAAACTCTGCTGTTTCGAGGAAGGTGAAGAGTTTTAGACATGTCTAAAAGTAGCAGAAAGTGTACACAATCATGGCTCAGCAAAGAAATCGACGATTAATGTCAATAGACTCCCCAAATTCAAAACCTTAGCAAATTATAAATTATTAGCGACCTCTCCAATGGTTCGGATGTTCAACTGACTGATTGTGCAAAAGCTTACACCAAAACAGTTGTAGCTGAGCCAAGGAAAACCACGTCTGGTGCACCGTTAGGACAAGTTCATTAATTTCCGATGGTCAGAATGACCCTTCAAATATTTTTAAATACACGTAGTCCAAAATTATACCATGCGTATTACCCAAAGTTGCAGTGAAATTTACTAAATGCATCTCGAAGTGGAAATGTGGACCAAACTTCGCCGTAGGCAAATGAGGCAGCGAGCGACGTCGATTTACCACATTTCAACCATCTGTTACGCACCTTAACATGACGTTTTGAAAGATGGAAGGATGTCATTTATAAAATTTGATTGTTGCATTTTTTAAACAAAAAAATAACAAAAAGAATAATTGAACGTCGCTACAAACCGCATAACGAATGGAAAAATATATTCACCGGTGCAAGAACATATGGTTGCGTATTCACAAGGACAGCAAATTAGCTGATGTTGTCCAAAAATGGAGTGGGCAGGAAATGTAAACAAACGGTGCTAGAAAGACGTCAACTAGCCATGTGTTCACGAACATACCTAAACAGAGCGTGGTGATCGACACAGGATCGATAGATGCGCTTTGCAAGAGCCGTGGTTCCACAGTCGAACTTGACGATTTGGACGAGCCCGTCTTTCTGCAAAACAAAACGGCGAATGGCAAATGTCAGTGTGGAAATCAGGAGTGCCATAAAGAGACGGTGGACCACAAGAGGCGCGGCGGGCGAAATTCGAAAATGAGAGTGTGAATAGACTAAGCACAGTCATAATCTAACGCAAATTTTAAACTAAAGCTTGCTTGTTTTTGTAAATCCTTAATCAGCTTAAGCATTATTCGATTGTGCCATTAAAAGTACATTTTTGTCTATTAGGCAGGCCCACGATCACAACCCACTCAACACTTGCGTCTGATTATATTTCCTTGATCGCAGTGTTAGTTGAATGAGCGAAAGTCCAAAAAAGAAGAGGAAACTGAGGCATCCATCAATCTAGGGCGGAATAACGTAGCTGGGGTCAGGGTTGGTTGCTGGGGTGAGAGTGACGCACGGGCAAAATGGTTACGACGAGCCCAATAAAAAATTCGGTGAACCTACGACCTGCTACACCTTTAACCCCAGAAGCCCTAGAAATTACGATTTTACTTAATGAGCTCAATCATCAACATATGAAGGCAAAAAGATCTGGGATTTGTAAGAGAAGCTGAAAATACTACCTCGGAGTTGGCGAGCCTCAAGCAAAGTCGGAATGAGGCCCGTCGATATGCCATTTTTACAATCGCGGACCATGGGTGATGCTCCAGACGCAAACGTCCTCGGTATACATAAATTCCACCGTAAAAGACCCCCAGGAAATTGGGATACTGATGACGAGTGGCACTTAAAGATGAAGGAGACTGAACCCCGTCAAGACCTAAAAATCACATATATCACTAATCACTATGTGTGGACAGAACTGCAGAAAAAAATACTGGTGAGCGTATACTGACGGTTTTAAACAGGTTTACAGTGGTTCTACACAATAATCGTAACCAGGACTACAGTGAGCTTCGGCGGTCCAAAAATGTGAAAATCGAGACATGATTATTAAACCTTGGATTGTAGTCATATGTGATTCAAAAATTAGACTACTATTTCAAATTGAACAACAGCAACAGCAGGTGGGGTACGGATCACAAGAACCCAAATTTAATTGGTCCATAAGGAATATCCGTGGGTCGCCAGTGTGCTAGGGTGAAAAGACAGGACTGGTTAACAGGATTAGAAATCTTGCTGGGTTAATTGCGAATCTAGGTGCTCCAAGGTTTCACTGGGAATTTTCAGATGTCCCAGTAGCCGTCCCGCAATAAGGACTGGCGGCATAGTCCAAAATTACGCAAAATTGCAAGGCCAAACACAATACACAGAGTAGGCACTCGCACTATAATCTGCGAATTTTTAACGCCAACTGTTTAGGAAAACGAACCCACATATTCGACCGCAACTATGATGGCAGTAGTGGTGGCGCTTACTTCATTTGTCATGATGTACCATGTCCACTGTTTGCTGTCGTGTTAGCCTTTGGTAACTACCTCTAGACGTTCCCCAACGCCCTCCTATTTACACCTACAATGACCGACCGGTAAATGCGGAGAGAGATAACACAAACAGGCGATCTGGGCCAACAAAGGCTTACTTACAAATCTGTTTTGTGTACTGGAAAAATCCCCTCCAACAAACAGCATCTATCGGGAACGATATCACTGTTTATTATGGTAAACGCACCTGAACATCCAGAGCTTAGAATAGCAAAAATAAGACCACAAGCAGCGATTACAAAAAAGTTCAACTAGAGTCAGTTTTCAAAAGGGAAACTATACCAAACAGCCAAAAAATGAGTCAAGCGTTTACCAGTGTTGGCAGATGTAGGTGCTACGTGGGAATTGACACGAGTGACTGCCGTTGAGGGTGAAAGACTTAGACGAGTCCGCGAAAAGCGGTTCATGAGGGTAGAAGACTTCGTCGACGTTTTGTGGCGCATGCTTTGTGAAAGGCCCGAGCCGCGAACAAAGTTTCTGCGATTTTCCAAATCACCAGACAGATTACCTGCTGCATTCAGATGTGCCGTTGAGCTGCCTGAGCTCTTTAAGAGACACGAAGAGAACATTGATGTTATGATATACTACTTAAACAACGCAGACAGAGAGGTTATGTAACAGCCAAAACACATTCGCATGACCTCATGAAAGTAATTAAACACCTTTTAAAAAAACTTCAAGTCACAGAGAGATCGGAAACATTAGCCACCAAACGGCTAGGGAAACCACAAAGACGCAGGTGTGGCAACAAATCGTACTTGGTTTGAATCAAATACTGTAAGGCGAACCGAGGAGTTGAAGCAAAACGATTTTCAGGCATTTTTACTGGCGAAGATCTGAATTAAACAAATTCACCAATAATACTTATGCAAATTAAATTGGGGACAACAAAATAAATATTATAAACACAAAGGAAACGTGGTGCTATGAGCCAACTTGGAATTAGAATAACCAGTTATTGTTAGTGAATGAGGTGAAAGTAGACGCAGGGATTCCACTGACGTGTTGGCCAATGAAGGGCATCGCAAAGTAGTAGACATTTGGTTCAACAGTGTCTCGCTTATCTCAAGAAAAGCGAGCGTTTTTCTTTGACGTCGAATTCGCCTCTAATTCGTACCCATAAACCACCAAAGGGTTAGATTGTGATTTGCAAGGCGGGGTTCGTACAGTCACTCTATGTTTACTACAAAAGACTAGTCCCTAAAGGCAGTTTATGAAAAGCTAAGGACAGTGAGTGGAACTTACATGAAATCTGTGGAAATCGATGCCGTAAGTTGCCAATTTACCAGCCGTTTGAAGGAAGAGGGAGTCAGCTTGGGATGGGACTATGCCCCTGAAGAAAGCCAAATTGGAGCAATTTAAAACTGGCACCATCATGTTACTTACAGGCATCACAGTTAAATAATCATTGCGACAGGAATTAATGCCGGTTACTAAAAGATATGAAAACAATGACCACGGGTTAAAGAAAGAGTTGGAGCAGTCACGAGGATTCAGATACTCTTGTTATTTACCACATTTGCGATTTTGGTGTTCTGGAACATGCGATTGCGAAAAAAAGGAAATCGAGTAAACCTATGTGTAAAAATGACAGAAAGAGATTGGTTGGGAAAGCAAGGCAGGGCTAGAAGCCACCTGGAGAGCACCGATTCGAATCCAACTGCCAAATGAACCCGCTAATGTGCACAACGAATGTCGCACAAACCAAGTGATAATGTCGTCTCCACAAACACCATCAAATGAGCACAGTCTTCATACCCATACCATTGAGCAGATGAACGGTATGCAAACACGCCCTAAACAGTATATTAGTCATGTTGACTTTGACACTAAATAGCAACGCGGTAGATCATCAAGTGGACCTGTGGCGCTGTAGGCAAATGCGATGCGGAAAAATCCTGGACGTGGCCAGTGGCTCCTACCTTACCGAGATTTCCCCTTGAAGATCTAGTCGTGAGGCCATAAAAAGATAGGACCAAGATATGGCGGACTGGACTTAAAGGGTAAAATACATTAGAGTGTGCGATTTGTGCATGTACATGGGACAAAACGCAAGGCTCTGGGGTGCAGCTCTTGGGTTGGAAGTAGGGAAAACTGAAGGAAATAGATGCTCAAAATATCTAGACACAATGTACGTATTTTGCTATCACGACTCCATCAAGCATTCTATTCACATGAAATTTCCAAAACGCATTTTGCACGCTACATCACCTAACGATAGAGTGTAAACTTTTAGAACATCACTGTGGGAAATTAATTCATGCAAAGAAACTCTTTGGAAAGTGGATAATGGATATGCGCATTGGGAAGAACTGAAGACCAGAAAACAACCCTCCCTCAGGTGTGTGTTTGTGTGTAAGTAATTGCATAAGATGCGATATCTTGCTTTCCGCCTAATTTATCTTTTTCTCCTTTCACTGATATCATTTTGGCCACAGTGAGATTCGACAGCAAACTTCATCTCGATGCTTCCCTCGACCCCACGCAAAGCCTCACGAAAAAAAATAAGTTACATCTAAAAGTAATGTTACATTGTTAAGCTAACAGCAAAAAAGTATTTAAAATGGCACTGCTATTTTATTTGCATCAGAGCAAATAAACACGCGAAATATTTGGTAGGATACCCTCTGATATAGACAATCAACATCGCAAGTGGCATCATCCTTGCCTTAACAAAGACTTGACGCGTAGGCATGTGCGACAGTGTGGGATGGTGGCTTGCGTTAACGGTAATGAGCAGGTCAGACGATTCAAAATGCTCCCCACAACACTTCACCGCAGCTGATTCTGGGCAGGCATACGGTCGGCAGTCCTGCTTTAGAAACGAAGCGATCACTAAGATAATTTCGTTAGTTAGACAGTATTTCTACAAGTTCCCTACTTCCGTGCACACAAACCACTCTTAAGTCAAGAGTTGGGCTGTGGTTCGATACCACAAATATGAAAACAACATGCAGAGTTTTCGCTCAATTTTCATCACAATACCGGCACTTCAAATCTGTTCTGTCAATATTAAATAGTATTGTATTTGTGAAAATCCCCTTCACTAAAGAGTGCAGTAATGGTACAAAAAAGGCCATCTTGTGGGAAGTAGTTCAAAATCAGGTCAGTTAAATGGCTGGCTATCAGAGCATGATAAATTGCTGCATCAAGTAATAGAGTAAGGTCAGGTTCACGTACATTAACACGCTGATAATAGTGCATTTTCAGTGGCTACAGCACAGCAAAGCATCAGCATAGCAGCCACAGGAATCCGTCTCTCGAGGTAGTCGATTCAACATCACAAATAAAGTACAGGATTCCAGACGGCATAAACCCATACGAGGGAAGTTAATGGTTTGTATGGCCACACTTACTTCAAAAACCGATGGAACAGAGCTACCTGTCGCAGGAAGGAGGGACTCGTGTGGACGAGGGGAGGGGGCTGTGGCGGACCGGTGCGGGAGGTCATCCACTCACGCTCCGCCGCAATCACATCAGCCCCGGCAGGTGACGCGAGGCGCATTGCGTTGAGGTAGTCGGTGCCGCCAGAGCCATCCTCCGACGCGCTGCAGCATTTCTGGTAGAGATCCCAGTCACCCAACTCCGACTGCACCCAGTACGCTGCAAGCATGGCGTGAGTAAAGAAGGAACATGCAAGACTGAAAATAAAAAAAAGAAAGCATCGATCACTTTACCTTAGTTACAAGGCAAAACCAACACCTAGAACTAAGTTGCACGGCATACTTGACTTTCAAGATCTTGCTCTTTACAAGGTTAATCTGGCGAAACTAACTTTGTACAGCTTCAGTTTACTGACCGCCAACTTCGACAAAATGATGAATGCAATATAACCGCACCGCACAAAAATCCAGCACGATGTTTTAGTTCCCAACCCAAGGCGTTAGTAACCATTAATACATCAAATGTAGTCTTATGGCATCTCGATCGGACACTAATAAACATAATAGAAAGGTGGGCCAATCTTGGCTGAAAGGCGTAATTTAAAACAACCCGGTGGGGTTAAATATAAACGTTGAACACCCTTAAAATTTAGGATTGTGCAATGGGGAAAATTGGGCCATTTACAGGAAGTCCGAAGACAGAATGAACAATCTTTTATTTCTATTATAAGAACTCAATTTTGACTAAAGTCAACGCCTCTTCTGTTTTTGAATTTGATTACTTTAATCAGTTAATTCAAAGACTTTCGCTAACCTTGGTAGAGCACAGACATTCATTTCAACCAATTTTCCACTACCTTCGCCCAAGTAAACATACAGCGAAACGCAGAAGGAATTCAACGCGCGTCAATAATGGCTGGGTTGCATTGCAACCTCGCAAACAGTTTGGATGAGAAATCCTTGGAATGTTCAGTCGAAAAGACACGCCTACTGCCTGTGATTCCGAGGCGCCAGGGCCATTTCTCGGCCATTTATTGCTAAGGGCCGCAACGTCTTAAAGCACGCATCATTAGCGCATCTGCCGCGGCAGAACTCAAGTAATGATGCCTCATCCCAACTGGTGGCCAAACCGCTTACATCTGCATACCTTCCAACGTCCTTTACCATCAACCTAAAGCGTATGCTTCTTCAGAAAGACGGACAATATTCAACGGAGTATTGAAAGAAACCCAACTCGTCAAGTCCGAGTTTTTTTTTGACAAATATGCATTTTTGACAAATTTCAAGATAAATTATTTTAGTGTAATGCTGTTCTAGCTAGCACCTTGAGTGGATAAATGCATTTACTATAATAGGTAGTTTTCAATTTTTTTTGTTTGGAAAATCAACGACAGTCGCTGCCTCTATTCGCCTCGTTTGCCACCTGGCCACTGGCACCCAAAATTTTTTATCTTCCCAGGGTGTCCGGATGTTGGCCTTAATTACCGGATACAAATGACACTTATGGATTGCGCCTGTTGCGTTACGCCAGCCTCCACACATTGTGCAAAGGTGTGTTCTTCTGTTAATGATTCAAAATGCGACAACCAGGAAATATACCTGGTTTACAGCACCACGCATCACCTACCTCTTTTTGTACAATTTAGAGGCAGTCAACAGGCTTTTCATCTGTCTCTTAATGCCTTAATCGGAGCTCGAAAAGAACCTTATTAGTCTCTTATGCACACTGCGCAACCTCCAGGTTCTTCACCTAACACGATGAGCCTCATTTCAAGGAGTTGCAGTTCAAACTACATGAATAGTTGAAAAATAGAAGCGGAAACGACTGATCAACTACCCAGACTTGCGCAGTGATTCTAGAAAAGTACAAAAACGAGTGAGATTAAAATAATGGCGAATTTAAGCAAAAAATTTCCTTATGCACCGAAAACCGGAGTTATGCTGGTCGTCTACCGTTCGGAGCCATTGAGAGACAACGGACCTGAGACGACGGCAAAAAAATAAATGGGGAAGGATACAAGATGTAAAAACAGCTGAACAACTAACAGCGGCGACTCAACACAAAAAAGGCTACCACAATGACACATTCGACGCGTGACAGGCAACTGTTAGCCAGCTGACGCAAGGAGAGAGCATAGGAAGGCCAGACCTACCGTCCACAAATGAGATCTTGTCGTAACTGGAGGCACAGCAGGTAGCGTGTCAATTCATCAAGGCTACCTTCACTCGGGTTAGATGGGTAAATGCGTACACCGAACCAAAACCACGAGTTCTCTAAATAAATAAAAGTGTTAGCAATACACGACTATTAAAGAGGAAGTCACAAGGCCAATTAGAAGGACCAGATTAAAGTTGACACATGGCATAACCTTGAAATTATTTGTGGTGGGGAAATCCCCTTACATTTGACATTGTCTGGACATTGAGGAAGAAAAACTTGTAGTGCTGTCGATTTTCTAGAACATCACAATAACCGATTACCACCTTAGATGTGACTTCGCGTGTTTGTTTATGGGTCAGTTCGCATTTGCATGAAACAAGTACCAAAGGAACGCCATCACACTACTAGTAAATAATCGGCAAAGGCTTTACACTATTACCTGTTTATTCACTACACTTCGAAGTGTTGAAACACGCTCTCATTACGGACTTTTCAGTGGCTTGGACGTTGGGGATAAATTTCGGTTGTTTAATACAGTGTTACATAAAGAGAGCTCAAGTTTCGGTTTAGTTCCTAGTGTACGTCGTTGAATCAGTCAAAGAGCGTTCACGGTAATCAAAAGATTACTTATATTTAAGTCGAAAAGAAGCAGAAGTACAAAAACGACTACATGTTAGTGACGCTGATGATAAAATAAGCATTTAAAGGCAACGTAATTAGAGTTTTGTCAAATCGGGTTACAGATTGACAAGTGTATTTGAATTGAAATATTAACAGTCACAAGATGACCACAATTTCATGTGAGGAGATAAGGTGGCCTGATACTGAAAATAGGGATTAAATCCTCTTAAAGTAGAAATTGTTACAACAATGACATCCTAAACGAGGGTTATGTTCGTTACATGACACGAGAGAAGTGATTAAATATAATATTGTACCGAATACTAGAAATTAGAGAAACAACTTAAGGTAAATGCAATTGAGTAAGTGATAAAAATATCGCCTTTTGAATAAAAAATAAACGGGTTAAACCATGCTCACAGAAAACCAGCATTAATATGCTACACTGATTTACCGAAAATGACGAATTACATTGATGCCAATTACTTGATACTTAAAAAGAGGATTTTTTTAACAGTGTAAGCCCCCTTCACGGAATCAAATTTGAAAATGTCGAGTAAGGCACACAGGATTCTCTCCACAGGAAGCACGATACATTCGTATTGTTACTGGAAAGGTAGCAGAGGAGAGGAACAAGAAAAACGTTGGTGAGGTTTGCATTGTGTTTTACAAATTGAGGTGATTGAGCAAAATAACACATTAAGGATTCGCCTATGGTCATCTATGCACACAGCTCAACAACAATACCAAGCATAAGAGCCGTTTTGTGAGACAGCAAAACCGGATGTGAGGACGAATAAATTGGGACAAAAATTTCGTGTGTGTGGGCGACGTGGGTGTTTGAATATTTCGGTCCGTAAAGCACAAATCTCAAATAAAATAACATTTAGAGAGACAGGCTTTGCTACTATACACTGACGATGAAGAAACTGTGTGAGGGTGACTGAGCCAACGTTGGGTTAACTTGTCCAAAAAAATAGCCGACGCATTTCTTTTCATACGTGGAATTACGAAGCCAAAATGCGTATCTTCTCACTGGATCAAGCATGTGGCAACACCGACTGTAAAGGTCGACATCACTTTTTAAATAAAGCGAGTCGTAATACGATGGATGTGCACGCGGAAAAGAGACAGGCTAAGAAATTGGTGACCAGCATACAGGACTGTGTGCTGTTTTTGACCAAGAGGGAATAAAGTAGCAAATTTGCCCTAGAGTCAATAAAAGGAGGCGAATAACCCCAGGTGACCAGCATCATCGAGGCCTCGCCCTGCGTTGACCCAAATATTTAATGAATGAGGCGAATAATGTTACATCTAATTGGCCGAAAGTGGATTACATGCGCAAGAAAAAAGATTTTTAAAAATATGAAGCAGACTTACTTTTACACTGATCCCCAATTTTCCGGTCCATTTTTAGCCAAAACTGAAAATTATGGATAAGCGAATGAAACAATGACGTAAGTTTAACATTCAAATAGTTAAGGGGTAAAATGACAAGGAGCAATTTACCACAATTTATACAAAAACGACCTTCAACACGATTTCATTTCTCACTGGTAAATTCAGGTTTTAAATTCAGGTCGTCATGGTAACAAGGCGTTCATAGAACAAAAGCGAAGGAATCACTAGCACTATAACCAACAAGATAGAATCAATCATATAATAGCTGTTTACTCCACTGTTCATAGACTCAGAAGCAGCTGATTGTCTTCCAAAAAAGAGCTCTGTAAGGTTAAGTTGTTATACAGCAAGGCGGTCGGTATCAAGTAGAGTACTGTGGCAAAAGTCCTCAACGCCACGTCACAGTTCAATTAGACTGTCAGTAAATAGAAATTAAATTTGAGGCACAATAATTACTCCTCTTAAGGCGAGTGGCCTCGCTTAAATAGGTCAGGTTGTGATTGATTCAATTGTCACCAAATGCGCAATTCCGGAACAAAAAACAATAAAAAAAGCGGAATAAACTTGCCGAAACCCCGCGATGGTGGACTGCACACGCCTCGGCGGAATCCACTTGCCAGGGCATCCGTCGGGGAGTGGGGCCTCCAGTTAGCCGGAAGGGCCGGCTGGTCGTGGTGCTCAGGTGGGCGATAGCGTCGGCACCGCCGTGCTTGTAGAAGTAGAGGCCAAAGAAGTCCCTTTCCTGGAGATTCAACGCCTGGCACACCTCACGAAAGAGGTCCGCCCCAGTTGCAGATTTCTACAAAAAAATACATCTTATTAATACAGGTTTAAATGCATAATTAGACAAGGCGCCCTTGGCCGATCAATAAGTCAACCACCGAGGGATTGAACAGGTTACTTCCACATACATGGTTGTTTGTGCACGTTTAAAAAACAGAACATCGAAAAAAATAGTGGTTTTCTTTCTTAAAATCAACAACACCATAACTTCAAATCAAATAGTAATGAATAGAACAAACGTGGCTAATTTGGGCTCGTGATTGACAACAAGCAACACATATTATTACAATTTTAAAACAATCTTATTCATTGCTAAAAGTAATAGCATGCACCATGAGGTAAGACAAAAGTATACAAAAGTAGAGTTTGATCACACTCTAAACGAACGTCCAATTTGTCACTTAAAATCAACACCATAAGCTCAAATCAAGGAGGAATAAATGGGGTAAAAGTGGCGAATTCGAGCGCGTGATTGACAGCATACAACACACATTATTACAAGTTTAAAACAATCTTATTCATTGCTAAAGATAATAATAAGAGCAATTCTGTACCATGATGTGAAACAAAAATATGCAGCAATAGAGTTTGATCACACACAAACCACCTCATTTAAATTAAAACGAACCCGACAACTAGTTGAAGGTACTTTGAGTTGCTCAAGAGGCAAATTTCTCGTATAGGACCAAAATATGCGATTGAATGAATCGAACGGTTGATTCTTTTCCGGTGTACCGAGCGATAAACTAATTTGGCAAGCCAAGGACAGTAGTCGATCTACGCGCACACTCAACACCTATTGTGATGCCATTTCACAACGGGCAAGAAATTGTAGAGAAGGTATAAATAGTAAGAAATCGATGTTACATGGTCCAGAAGAGTTTGCAAAAAGAGTAAGGGCAGCGGGATTCCGCGTTTACTAGCTTAAGCGTTGGAGGACTCGCAAAAGTAAACTACGTTGAGGATTACTTGCACCGACCTTGTGACAAAATAAGACCAGTTTTTAGCTTGAGTTAAAAAGACATTAAAACAACCCGAGTTTTTTGGACTCCGAGTACCTTTAAGTGAGTAGGTCATTAAAAAGCAAACCCCCTGGTAGTTAATAAAATGAATTACAGATGCACGCGTGTGAAACACGCACACACACAGGCCAGGGTCGTGAAGGGCGTGGGGTGTGGGAACCCGGGTCATTAACACTCGATTGCAAATGAACAAGTAGATTCCGTAGAAAACAATGTGTTTTTTTACAAACTTACGGCACAATAGTTGATGTAACTATGGGTAGAGTCACGGATTACATAAAAGGAAGCAATTCACTGTGAAATTACTTAACTAATGAAGGAAAATAGAAGAGAAGACCGAATCTGCTGAACTGTCTTCGTGGATGTATTTGGGTATCATGGCGATTAGGGAAATATGATTTCTGAAAATTTTCTCTGATGCTTAATTTCTACAAACCATATAGATTTAAAAGAATATAAGCATCTGAATTAAAACAGACTCATTAAAGATGATTTTTAGAGTTTAATTCACAGAAAAAACCGCATATTACAAGGCGTGTACGCGTTTAGGTAGCGAGAGCAGGAATTTCAGATGAAATGTTACAAATATCTGCCACTTAAATGAGCCACAAACGTCTCCTTCGACAGACAAGGGCAATTGA
This sequence comes from Mesocestoides corti, assembly GCA_900604375.1. NCBI lineage: Eukaryota > Metazoa > Platyhelminthes > Cestoda > Cyclophyllidea > Mesocestoididae > Mesocestoides > Mesocestoides corti. The sequence goes on from UXSR01000126.1 coordinate 19,821, forward strand.
TGTTGTAAGTATTTTTTGGTTATACTTAATGAGAGTTGCCCCTCGCATCAACGTTTAAAACCTGGCATTGTAGCATTTTGACGATTTCAACGTTGGGTTTGCCATTTGTCATTAAAATAGAAAACGCATCTGCGCAAAAAGTCATGTACTATTGTTAGGACATAATATTTGTGCAACGACAAAAACATCTACGTAAATGAACTCACAGGCGGTTTGCAATGCCGAGCTTCTGCTACGACGGGCTTAAAGGTCAGGAAAAACCTTAGACAGGTTTTGACGACGTCGTTTCATTTTTCACTTTTTCGGCCATGTCGCTTGTGTTAGACGACACGTCATGTGTGCATGGAAAGCAACTTTCGCCCTCTGCAAGATCGCTACCAACGTTTTTCTTGAAGACTTATTTTCCTTTTATTTTGACGCCGCCAAGGCGCTTGTGCAATCGACGAGAAAACGTCATTACCAACCGAGAGGCGTACAAAATGCTCTCCTTATTTAAAAATGACAAATTCGGCCTTACTAACAAACTCCGGTCAGGCTCTTCAACTGACCTTGGTTGGGACCATTTTGAACTCACTTTTCGAAGAGAAAGAATGCGTAATCATGCAGGCGTTGGGTGAGTAAATAAATCGTACAACTCATTAACGTTCGGAGTCAATTGGCAATGTTCGAAAAGTAGTACGTGTCCTACATACGGCCTGTACCTCACTGACTTCCAAGCTATGCAGATTTTGTCACACGACATCAGGCAAAGGTTTGGTGACATTATTAACAATAGATCAAAACTTTCAGTAGTTCGGATACTGTTCGGAATCGTAACGGGACAAAAATTGGTTTCAAAACAATCAGTCGCTAGGGTGGGTGACCACGATGGTCGTAGGAGCTGGACTGGCACGTGTGTCCGGCATGTGCTTGAAAATCACGCCCGGATAAGTTGGATGACTTTCCCGAGAACCAAGAGAGAGAATAGACCGACGCCGTTCCAGTGCCGTTAGGTGCGTAAGACGAGGCAACAAACATGTCAAATGCCATTGAAGTAGCGTTTGAGGTGTTTGAATAAAATTCTATTCAAAAGTACCAATAACACAAAATGTTGCAGTGTGCGTGTGTATTAAGTTTGGCAATGGTAGTAGCTTGTCGGGCTCTAATCGTACGCCCCGAGGTTCGCAAGAACAAGGCCGGAGTTTGCGTTAAGAGTGATAATTACGGAACAAACGCTTCAGAGCGGCTACGATCTGGCACCAGTGCCTCAATATTGAGATGCTACAAAGTTAATCCCGACCAGCCGACAGTTTTGGAGTGTTTTGACGCGTCATTTTTGAAACGAAACCCTTCCTGTTTGTGTTTAAATAAGCATTAGGCAACAGTAGAAGCGTAAACTACACAGCCAGAATTTCCAAATATTCTGTGGCGTCGTCGTTGCTTCCATTATGCTACATTATAAAGTTACAATTATCGAAATAAGGTAACTGTAAGATGTAAACTACACAAAAGGAGTCACAGGAGGAAAAACCTAAATATTAGAAAAAGCATGTTGGGAATATCTTTAACCTGAATTTACCTGCACAATTATTACCAAAACTATAATTATACGCAGTAAAATTCGGTTCTATCTACGAAAACGTTTTGGAATGATAATTATTTAAAAATAGCAATGCTTAGATCAAACACCCGACAACATTTTGAGAATGGCTTTGACAGATAACTATTTCGCCAGTGACTGAATCATATGAACATCGAGGAAACTAACGCGGTCAGGTTGGCATCGGTGCTATGAAGGACACTAAGAGGTTTACTTCTTTTAATCACTGTCTTGGGTTGGCATATTGAGGCAAATTAGGGGAAGGTAAGCTTTTTTACATGCAAGAACTCACCTAGCGCTAACAAGTGCAAAATAGGTAAACAGCATCGACGCTAACAACCACAAAAGTCTTTCATAACCAACTTACGCCAATGTACACCAATAAGCTTAAAGTACACTCCGAACTCAGTATTAGAATGCTGACTCAGATGTCTACTTTTATTCTTGCATTATGCCATGTAGGGAAGGCGCAAGAACAGTTACGACGGCAGATAAAAGTGATCAGAGAAATTGGAAGGGGTTGCAAGCACCACATGACTTGTCACAAGGCAAACAGTGCAACATTTCGTTAGGCTGTTTTTGGGCAAGGAAACTGGGTGCTGAAGTGTAATCCAATCCAAGAAATAATGGCCGTAAATTCTCGTTAATGGTGTTTCTGTTGACGTAAACTTCGTTCCCTTATAACATCTAGTGCCTACGTGTACAAGCAAATATGTGGAAGATACATACCTCGAGTATAATTAGACAAGTACTTATGTTTTTGGTTGAAATAAATAACATTTTAGCAGCTTTAGCCTTTTTAAGAATTTGACCTCATCTTAGTGCCTTGATAATGATTCATGAATCAAATATAGTACATGAGCTCTACCATTGCACACACACAAACACCTAAATTTAATTCGACAAAGTTGACTTGAACCCCTTCTGAGGCCCTCACGTGGTCCCCAAGGAAAGTTATGAGTTAGTGCTGAAAGATAGTTTTGGACTCAAGCTACAGGCAAACTGGTCTTAAGAGTTCGAATGCGAGGAAATACACAGGCAAATATTGGCGGTAATTTAGTTGTAAGGTGGGTGGTAAAGGCTTCCCGAGCTGACTCATTAATGTACGGTCCGACAAGCACTTTCAGCATTCCGATTTTGATAGTTGAACTGAGCTGTTGCACCTTTTGCCCTCATGGTCCACAGTGAATAAAATTATAACAAAAAGAAAAGAATCGGCAGAACACAACAGTGGCGTTTGTGCAACACCCTTATTCAACTTTTGGGACTGCTTTTCGACTTTTCACAATGGAAGAGAACCTGGCCATATTAAGATGATCATTAGGTTTGAGAGCTATTATCGAACGCAACGATCAGATTCAGTTGGTCGTGATTTGATCTCGTCACATTCCGCCCGATAGCGTTGTGCGCGGTGTGTCCGATTATTGACCCAAATAAGTGCAACAGAGAGTAATCATTAGAGGCTTGTCTGAACAGACGTTTACCTAAAGATAGCTAGCTAGCGGCCCAAACTGTTCACAGGCTTCCACACTGTTCGCGAGGTTCGCCCACGCACACGCACCACAGCGGCACCTAATTGCATAGCAGGTCCGTTAACGACTGTGCCGTCTTTTCACCCTCTTGTTTGCCTATCTATTTCCCAAGTGATAACAAAACCACGATGAAAAAAAAGCAACAAAATTAATGAAAGCGTCAAACAGCCCGAAAAAGTACTTTTCTTTTGGATACAGAAAAAAACACGCCAACTGCACAACGTTCTTTCGTGTTTTTACACAAATGAACAGACAACATTTAATGATTATTAATTACACAAGCACCTTAAGCTTAATTCGAAAGAGTAACTAGTGTGCACATTAATAAAATAGACGTTAATGGTCAATCCGTTGCTTAAAATGAGCTTATCAGCTATGATATACCCAAGCGAAAAGTGAAAAGTAAGCATCCACATCCTATTTTGTAACTCTAGTAAGGTGCACCTTCGTTCTTTACACTTGCAGACAACGCAGTAAAGTACCTTGAGTGGAATTTCCAGTATCTGCTCGTCAAGTAGTTTGACCCGATGAACTCGCATAGACTGAAACGAAGCGCCGAAACCGCCCTTGATCTGACCCGAATCCATCCTCGGAAAGGTGCTTCGACGCCCGAAACTGGCACCGCGATAATGAGAAGGCAGAACAAAGGACGACATCGAGGGAGCCCCGCTAAGTGTTGTTGAACTTCGCGCTGTGTTCGGGTCGACAGCGACTGTCTGTGTTGGAGACGACAGAGGGCCACTGACTCGGAGAACGGTATTGGTTGAGGAGGGCTGGTTACTCTCGCCATCTGTGTTATCCTAGTTACAAAAAATCTATTAACAAAATATCAGCGAATATGAGCAACCATCGAACAAGGAACCCAAACTACTGCTAAATTTGTCTTCGTCTCTAGTACGGAACTGCGTGCGTATTTTAGACAAGATATTTCCAATGAATATCTAATCCAATAAGACGTAATCTGTGATTTCAGTAGGGGGTTTCAAGTGTACTTACAATTTGTATTGTAACAGATGATTCAATGTGCGAATCAGAACACCAATTATTTTCGACAAGTAAAAACAACTACTTTAATATTCTGACATTGTCACATATATACAATCAAGAAAATGATGGATTTGAAGCACAACCAATATTAAAGCAAGGTGACGTATATTGATAAAGTAAGGCAAACTAGCGGTATAATCTTCACCTTGGTTGAAATGGCTGATGAGGAGTCGATATCTGAGTCCTCTGGCGTAGCCAAGGGAAGAGTGCTGGCTATTTCGGAGGACGAATTCGGGGCAAAGTTAACTGGCAAAAGCGACGCTGGAAGATGGAGCTGTTCCGATCTTTCTTCTGAACGTCTGTATGCTGGTTTTAAGGTCGGATGAAAGTTGGCAGGGGGAAGCATCTATAATAAAGAATATCAACTTAAATTATGCTTGAAATTTCCTTCACTCATTGCCACTTGATAAAGTTAACAGTGAGCCCTGATTCTATGCGGTATACTTAAAAGAAAGCGATAAAGTAGCGCCGCGGCAACGATGTCTATGAAGTAACGATATCAATACAAACAGAGTACTAAGCAATGTTTTGAACGACATGAAACTGTAGTAGATAGGGTGCGCGGCGTGAGGTATAATAAAAAAACTTAGTGGATAGTTACTGTGTCAGGATACGGCATGTTATCACGAAAGAACCCCGAACACGTCATTGAAATTAAGGAAATAATAGAACAGGGTTTCGTTTACTTTAAGGATTGAAGGTAACGGCTTCAAATAATTTACACAACAATAACAGCACGATAAGCACGAGCGGAAAGTGTGTGGCAAAACTGAAAGTAACCTTAAGGTATTTCTGACAGGGCAAACTCACTAATTTTTTCAGCTTTTACTTGTCAACTGAAATTGGCCCACATTGCCACTACACGCTATTACGCCATCCAGTACATAGAAGTGTGAAAAAACAATAATTACAAAAGTACATTCAACGCTTTGACAAAAGATGGCTAATTAAAACCAGTTTAAGGTAAGGTAATGAATTTTCGAGGTATAAAATGCGAATTATTAGAAGATACCCCAATCTCTTTCCCTCAGGCCAAAAATATGAATGCAATAACTTTAAGCACTAAAATAATTTGGACAGTAACACTTAGTCCAGGCTACAGGACAGGAAACAGAAGAGCAAACCAGAAGACCTCAACAATCTAATCTACATCAGAAAATTGCCACGAATGATCGCCCCACTACTATGCAAAAAACATGCATTCACTGATACCAACAGAGTTTTGAACCGATTAACGGGGCATCTTTAAGTCATTTTAATTTACGAAAGTGGAGCAGTATGAATTACATGAGCGACCGACCCGACACAAATTCGCTTACCGACGAGCCAAAATACAACTCAAATACTCATTGCATTATAAGAGTTTTCGGAGAAAAATGATGTTACATAAAAAAGGAGCACGAAATAAAAAAATGACCTAAGAGTAATCAGTAGGATTATGAACTTAATAAAAAACGGTATTAAATGGACATCTGGGGCTCTAACACAAACCAACACCTATTTTGAGCAAGAGATCGAGTTTATTTCAATGGTGATATTATATTTTAGGCATTGCAACTGATATCAAGAAGTGGCAGATCTAAGCTCCTTTAAATAACCTACTTGGGAAAAATCTGCTAAGTTCTATATTCCAATAATGTTTGGCATTCCTATAATGTACTAGGGGTTTTACTGTGTATGTCCCTTATCAAAGGCAAGGTATTGGGGTATCAAAAAGTTTTTAAAGCCAATATAGCAAGCGATGTAGTGCGTGACGATGAACGAGTTTAAAGGTGGACAGTGTAAGGATTAGATAACCAATAACACGAATACAAGACACATTAAATGTAGAGTAAATACATAAAAAGGCAGATCTTCAAAGAAATTATTATTTGTACTAATGACACCCTAGGCTATTGCATCGCTACAAACAAGGCAGGGAAACTCTCAGTGGAAATGATGGGGGACTGTAATATCTGGGTGGGTCATGTCCCATATCCACAATTTGGGTATTCAGAATATGCAAAAAACGGACTATAAATTCATCAGATACATAAAACGTAGAAAATGCCAAAAAATACCACGAAAAAACCAACAAATAAATGTTGGATAATTACATATGTATTCTAAAAAAGCAGTTTTCCATATACAATGTGAATAAAAGACAAAAAATCTAGCCCTGACAAAATTTTATTTTAAAAAAACCTAACCTACAACTATTAGAATTTCGGTAACTAGGAGTCAACGAATTTTCTTCAGTAGTTAGATAAAATTACATCATACATACCGATTTCAGTTCAGCGCTCTGACCTTAAGGGCTATCTAGTCGGTTAGAACACTCAATTTAAACTTTTAGTCGAAAACTTAGCTTACAAAATAATTCTAATTTTTAGAAAGATACGACATACAAGAGTACTTAAAAAGCCTAAAATATGTTAAACACCTCAAGCAAGATTTCATTATCTCCAGTAGCTAGCTTGGAATTGTTGGAGATTAATGGAAAAGTCGAACCGATAATTTGCAAAAAATCAATTCCAAATTTCAACTACCAATACCAGAACAAAACTTTTAGTGTTTTCCAAATTAACAGTGCTCGGTTTTTTGGTCTGATTATTAAAAGGTTACATTTTACAGGAGGTACATTTTGCCAACAGTTAATTTGAAAGAAAATGCTAACATGAAACTGGTAAATTCTCTGTGCATAAAAATAAACGTGGTTTTAAAATGCTTAAATGATATATTTTGATTCCTTATCAAAATCTAAAATAAAAATGAATGTGAAGATCGTAATTTTAGGAATAATTTAGGTCGATGGGGGGGGGGGGAAAGATGTCATACCCATATTGTTTAATCGTCGTTTGTGTGAAATGCAATTCAATTAGTTTTGGGTGAACTGGTTTTTGCAACAATGATTGACACGAGTGGTATGAAGGAATTATCCAAACTTATATTTACAGACGCCTTTGGGTATGATTTTTGGGACGCTATGAATGGAATGTCGGGATGTCAAAAAATACTATGACTGATTTTTAATGAAAACATGTTTACTACAGCAATACAGAACAGTTAAACTAAAGTTAATTCTTTTATTAATAACTATAGCGTGTTGAAAACATATATAATGTGGTGTCGAACCCTCATTCACTACGTGATCAACGAACTCGTGTCATAAAACGAGACCATAGCTGTTTCAGTTTTGAAGCCACAAGTTGAATTAGGTTTTTCAAATGTTATGCTTCGTATTAGCTTAACATGAATTCAAAACATCTTTAATTCATTGAATAGGTGCTGTGTTAATATATCTTATATGTGGCGCCTGTAACTCGGCCAACTCATCTAGCCTGGCCAATCGGTTAACAATAAAATTTAAGACAGCAGCGATGCTAAGATGGAGAACCACTCCGAAACCAGAAAGAAAAATTAGCTAGTTAGACGGTTTCAAAATGTTTACAGCAAATTAGCTTTGCACAAATTAAACAACAGTTCAACATGAATACTGCTCGTTCAAACAACAACTTGAAAGCAGATATTAGTAAGGGTAAAAAAAAATACTACAACACACAGATCGAGTCACAATTAGGGAATCGGTAATCGATATAGGGAAAATATGTATAAATAACAGTGAGCCGGTCCGGAAAGAGGCCCTAATTTGAGCAGGATAACTAAGCATTCATTTCCTTCCAACGCTTTATTTTAACTTAAACTTGTTTATCTTTTGCTAAAGAAGCCGTTTAAGAAGAACACGCAGTTTTTTAAAAAAGTAAAAGCAATTTTATGCATTCATCATTGAGGCCTTTTAGTCTATTTTTCTAAGTGACACGCAATTCGTTCAGAGGTTACAGGCGCTAGCATAAATGCAGAAAGCAAACGAGGCATAAGATCTGCCTCACATTATCACTTATTTCGGAGTTTTCCATATTCATGGCATTTTAAAATGCCGATGTACTTTGTTCTGAGGACGACAATAGCATTTACAGTCAAATTTGAGGCTTGTTCACATTTCTTTTCTCTTCTTTTTTTTCGAATATTTGCAAGAAGTTTCAATCACCGAATCCTAATCCTCTTAATCGTCTCCAGCAGTTTCTGAGAGCCATATTGGGCTAGTTTTCCATCCCTTTGACAGTGTTTTCTATAAGCCTTCATGATTTTCCTTGGATTGACGGTGTTTGCGTTGACTACAGCACCATAAAGCATTAACGGATTGTCTCAGGTATTTGCACACCACTTTTTTACTTGCAATAATACACTTTCAGGCACTAAATTACCAACTTGGATGAGCACAGATTCCAAACCATCCTTATTTGTTAATAACATTTGCCTATCAAAACCTGATTAAAAGACAGATTCGAATCATCCTTTAATACGGCAGTCCGTAAAGAATAAATGTATTTATCAATTTTACCATTCCAAATTTCTGTTTTCAGGGTAAAATCACCACCAAAAGTGTTGAATTGGGGCGTGTTGAGGTTCTTTGCATCCGTAAAAAACACAACCGCGAGATGATTGGCAGTCCTGTCCAGCATATTTTAAATTTATTCAGGATTTATAAAGCTGCAGCTCCTAGACTACCAATAATGCTATATAGTAGAAAGGTTACGTATCTGTCTGTTCAGTGACCTTCTTTGCAGAGGGAAAAACAAGAATAAAGTGAATGATCAATCGTCCAAAAAGTTGTCTCACTGTCGTATTGCCTGTTTGCACATTTATTTGATAGATTTTCCTTATTTATTTTGTTTTGTTTTGCAAAAGCTCCTTTATTCCACATGAATTGCAGTGCCCTAACAAGTCTCTTAACAACTCTTTTTACCTTTTCATAAAAAATATGTTTGAAGGAAAAATTAATCTGCGTTAGGATCGCCACTCCGTTACTCATTTTTTGGTTGAACTTCATCTAAGGGCATATTTTAAGGCACTTTTTAAAAGTTGCAGCATTATTTATATTTTGCCCTAATTTTTAAGAGTAAAGATTATTTTTGAAGTTTTCAAACGAAATTCAGCTCTTAATACGGCACTGTGTTCGACCGCATTTAGCTCTACATTTTCAAATAAATGTGTCAGATATGTAATTGTCTTGTGCTATTCTCAAATCATCATTCTACCATCGATTAAAATGACCTTTTCTTAAAATCCTTCTTCGGCACATCTGATTAAGAGGTAACCATGTGGGTTAGACGGTACCATCAACATTTAGATCTCTTCTATTGTATTTATTAGGTTTCAATCTTTATACGAAATCTAGCTTACATTACTTTGTAATCTTGATAGGTAAATTTGTAGAAAGGTGGATTTCATAAATATTCAAATAGTGGAGAAACCTTTGTAAATAATAACGGCCTTAACACAAACATGCTTGCCGGAATCGACGAACAACACACGGTATCCTACAATCTTGTTTTGCGGATCATCTGACAGTAAATTATTTTAATCGTGATCCGACGAAACTAGCAAAGTAAAACAAGTTATAAAAAAATTAATTCTCACAATTAATGTATCAAACTTAACCACGTGTTTTGATGTAGGAACTGTGAGTATATTAATAACGAATTTTTAATCTACAATGTCATTTGGTTTCGTGACCTGTTGTTTGTTTATTTTTAAATAAACGTTCAAAAATTCACACTTTAATGCACTGATTTTATCGATGCAAAGGGTTAAATAAATCAGATTCGAACATAGGCTTATGTTTAATGGCTTAGTGCGTGCATTTACGTTCGTGAATCAAGAAAAGATTATGACCATAGATGTAACTGTAAAATATTTTTTTAATAAAACGGAGTTATTATGTGACAAAGAAGTGTCAATAAATCTCAGCTAGACACTTTGATTCCCACTTTAAAAATTTAAAAAAAAATGATATTGTAGTAGTTATCACAGTAACTTCTAGACGAGGGTGCTGGCATTAATGATATTCCTTTAGGCTTACATTACAAAATGGTTATTATCGTTGGTACCAATTAATTTATTCAAGCCAGTCATATTAAAACACTTAAAGCACTCCCATTTCTTTGTTAGCGTGTGTCTGAATAGCTTGTAAATTAGACGGGAAACTGACGAGAAAAAAATGATGCGATGGTATAGATTAAGAGAGATCGCACTGCCAACATGGATGTCTCAGATGATGTCAAAATAAGATTATTTTGACCACATTGATCATTAAGTGCAAGTTACCTCAGAGATCAAAGCGAAAATTTTCAAATCCGTTTTGTCAACTTTTACGTAATAACAACTCGATTCGGCTTAAAATTGTTTGCCAGTGCACAATCAACAAAAATGTTTGGCAATTTTGCCAACAAACGTTGGCCTTTTTACAAAAATTATCTAAGTCTGCTGACAATTTGTGACAGAAATTTTATTTTGGAACGTTGTGTAGATCAAGATGGCTCACTTGATCTACACATTTGGGATCCATTTGCCTTTTTTTTCTATGCATGGCCTAAAGGTTAATGGTACTTATCATATATACTGATTAATTTTTAGCATCCTGATTCATCAATAAATACTTCGTCTACCCAAGAAATCCTCAGGGCTGAATTTGTTTGTATTAAGTAAAAACATCGACCTGATTACCCCCGCCCAATTGTGGTTTGGATACTCGAGTTTTGCGTACTTCGGAAAATCGTGGAAATGCAAGTTCTCTTTGTTTCACCGTGTTAAATTTTTTTTTCATAAAGGATAATTAATTCACTTTTCGACATTCGATTTATTGCACTTTTTAATTGGCATCAGCGTTGTGAAATGTGGTTTTTGCAGCTTGGTTTCATTTTGTGCTGTGTTTACTATCTCATTCCTTGTTTGAGACTGGGTTTGTAAACTCACGTGTCATGATTTTTCTTACTACGTACGTAATTACAAAGATGACCTAGACCTAAGTCTTCAAAGTTATTGGAGAAGCAGGCGTGTAATTTATCTCGCTGTCTGTCTTCCAATTTTCTGCGTATTGCGTGATGACTCATGCTCCCGAAGTTGAAATCTTTCTAATACTTCAACAGACAAATTGCTGTTACTTTTGGCTACGGGTTTTTGGGTTTATCATGGTTTGCACTTAGTTTTTATACTGATTTTGTCCAGATGGTGCGTTTGTTCATAACACTATCCATCGAATCAGTCACTACTCGCACTTGTTTTCACATTTCTTATCTAATAGAGCAGGTTAAAGTGTTTGATCACTTTTTATAGTCTTTGGGATCTTAAAAGTCGTTTATTTGCTTTTCTCAAGACGAAGTGCCGATCTGAGTTGTCCATCCTTCACCCTTTTATCCTAGCCACTCCTTTTCACTTTACAATCAATAATATTTTGCGATTTAAGTGAATAGAAATGTATTTCAGCATTATGCTCATTCAATTAACAAAGGGCACACAAGGTGCTTAATCAAATTTCTAATTTCTGAGCCAGGTGCTCCACCTTTCTCTCAATTTCACTTTATACCACCCAAACCAGCGCTCTCAACAAAACGGAATCTGTACTAATTTTATTTAATTGCTCCACCTTAGCTCCTTAAAAAAACTGATATTGTTTGTTTGAAGGTGGAAGAATCCGCGCCCCACAGAAGGTTCGCACTACTCACCAACCACAATTGAGAAAGTTGCCAATTTCGTAACTCATCTGCCCTGGGTTCCTCTCAGCGCCTGTTTTGCCAATTCTCTATTCAGCAAGGCAACCAATCCAACCCAATTTCTTGTCGCGTGTATCTACGGTGTTTCTCTAGTTTCAATGTTTGGAGCTTCAACGACATTCCACTGTTGTACACTGCTTACTTCGAAGAGGTATGTAGGATTTTTTACCTGAATGGAGCAATTTAACGAAAGCATAGGTGGTGAAATTAAAGCGTTATTTTCTCTTGAATAAAGTTAATCTTCTTGAAAAAAACACCCGCCCTATCTTGTTGATTTTTAATTTTTTTACTTGTTTTCCCTATGATTATGGGATAATTGTGTTATTCTCGCATGCAATTTTAAAGTTCACGGAACCTTGCCTGTGTAAACATCCGGTGAATTTAACGAAAATGTCCGTATTGGAACCAGTTGTTTTAATTTCAGAATTTAATAATTAGGCTCATGTTACCCAAACATTGCCAGCATGTTGTTTTATTTAATTTTTTGGGTTCGTCGAGCTTCATTATGTGCTGTATTGGTTTTCACCGTTTGTTCCTCTTTTCAGCCGGTATTACAATCTATTGCATTATTTGGATCGGACAGTCATCTTCGTGTTCATTGCGGCGTCCTACACTCCTTGGTTGGTTTATAAATCAATTTACTTTGCAATCACTTCTGTCAAACAATTTAACTAATAAGTTAAATTTTACACTTGTATATTAGCTTCGTTTTTCCCTTGATCTCATTATTTGTCATTTTTTGGATTTGTTGTTTTGATTTGTCACCTGATATTTTCGTATCCGCTGATCATTTTTCCGTGCCATGCTTGGCTGTCCTGCTCGGATGTCAGGAATCCCTTGTCAGAAGCTCTTTATTTTTACCAGAGAGAGAGTAGCCTCGGAATCTCGACACCTAATTAATTCGCGGTAGTTTAATGACGTGACCACAATGAATTTAAACTCATGTGTTTTGTAAGTAAAGTTTACAGCAAACCCCACTTCCAAGCCGGACCAGACGCACCGAACCCCCGCAGAAGAAAAGGCAATTCAGAACTTCCGACAACTTATTTGTGTCGTTCGCTTTTGTCAAGTTCAAACGGCGCAAATAGTAAGCGGTGCTCAGCAAGAATCAGAATTAAAACAAGGGATGATTAAAGATAAGCATAGTAATTTTTGACGTTTTTTAACCAAAATCCCAAAGGTAGTCATCTGAACTAACTCCCACTCTTTCACTCCAGGCCGATTTTTGTATAGCATTCAGAAAATCCGATGCCGACACCACGCCCCTGTAATTGCGTGCTCACTGACTGTACGTCGGTTAACATAAGTGGAGTTCGACTTTGTAACCGACATGGGAACATTTTTTGCAGGAACTGCGCCACAGAATCTACTTATGGCGTGGCCAATAATCTCATGCTGCACGTCATGTAGAAACGTCACTGTGGTTGCCAAGAGTTGAAGTTTAACAACTCAGACATTTCAAGTACCTTCATGGGCAGTTTTTGAGATGAGCCGTTGATAAGCCACTGGTCGGGTTAACTTTTCACCGCAGGAGGATGGCAACTGTTGCATAAGGCATCAATTGTCATCACTTAAAGCAAACATCGGGTGGTAATGGCACTGTGTTGTAGAAAAGTCTTATGCATACTAAGAATGTTGCCACTGTGGTAGATAGTTAATCGCTCTTTTGTCATTGAGATTCTATTTGTTCTCTCTTTTGAGATTTCAGGCTCCTATTGCGTGAGTTCAAGACAGACATAGGGATTCTGATGTTGAAAGTGGTTTGGACCACTGCGTTATGCGGCGCCGTATACCAGCTGTTTTTCCGCGAGAAGTAAGCAAGTTCCAACAGCTTATTTGTTTTTATAAATACTGTGTGTCGCCAACTCTGATTATTTTTTAAGCCGGTCTCATTCAAGTGGGTGTTAGGTTATAAAACTGCAGCTAATGATTACCTTTTTCCCACTTCAGTTTAAACCGTATTTCTGTGCTCACAATTTTAAAAAAAATGACTACTTTTTGGGTTCTGCTCTAAATACTATACTTGAACCACTACTTGGATGAAAACGAGCAAAAAAATCTATGTATTGCATCCTAGTTGTTGCCTAAGTGCATGAATTTGTGTAATGTTTTCATCTATTCAATTATCCTTAGATGTTCGTACTCACTGGGAAGCAATTTGTTCAACTGCTTGTCAATGCATATTCGCTTGAGTTTATACTACCATTTATCAGGGATTAACCATATTTTAATTGCTTTCGTTCCCATGTGCTTTAGGGAACATGTCTTAAAAGCCTTGGTTTTCTACTTCTAGGTGGAAGCTGCTTAGCCTCTCACTTTATCTGGCTGTTGGCATTCTTCCAGCGATTTCTGTGGTCTATATGGTAAGCTCCTTCCTATTGACTGGTGACGCATCTTTTACCACTCTGTTCAAATTGGCTTAAGGCTTTACACTACTACTGCTCCTAAACGACTCTCATTGGTTAGGACCATTTTTCCTCCACTGCCAAGTGTTCTGAGTGCACTGACGAAACTTGCAAATTCATTGTCTTTATTGCCATGGTTATGGCGATGATCGGTGGCGAATAGCGCATATTACCGATTTCCGTCTGCGCAAAATCGCTTGTAGACAGAATAGTTGTCTTGATGTCCCTCCATTATCACCACAGACCGAGGAACCCAGTTCAAGTCTTCCAAATTTCACGTGGCTTCTGGGAACCAACCGCATTCGAACGACCACCCATCATCAATGAAATGGCATAGTGGAACGCCTTCACCGGCAACTGAATGCCGCATTTACAGCTCACAGCGATCCACCTCTTTGAACGGAAGTGTTACCCCTGGTACCGCTCGGGCCTAGATCAGCCACTAAGGAAAACCTAGGTTGTTGATCTGCAGGGATGAGTTCGGAATTACAATGAAATTGTTTGGACTGTCGTTACATGTAACATCCCAGCCGTTATGGTAGGATCCAGGAAACTACATCGGTCATTTACGGGAGACAATGGACAAAATAAAATCCACTTGACCTTGTTCATTGTCCGCTGTTTCAAGCACTCCAATGGCTCGATCCTCGTGCATCTACGTTTTTATCTACGTTCACTATGCCACCCGTCAACCACTTCAACCCACCTTGAATTCTATTATTTAATTTCTCTTTATACCTCACACAGTGAAGGTTGTTCAGCGAATTAACTGTCAGGCTGCCTTATGTATACTGACGCCTTTTCACGCAAAAGGGCGAGCCTCTTATCGCCGTCATTAAACGGTTGACCCTTGCACTGTCTGCAGCCTTCTCCCTCCTTCGTGGTCGGTCTGCGTCTGGGCCGCCTGGCGGCTCCGGTGTGGCTTGAGACCCGTATCGGACCTCCACAATGACCGCTCTTCAACCCGGACAATTCGTAAAAATGATTTTCCAAGCTTTTACTGCCGTCAATAGACATCCAGTAACACTGAAACATGATGCAGTTGCATCTTACGGCATCAGTTGGTGATGCAGAGCAGATATTACGTATTCATTTGATCTTCCTGTTCACTTCATTTCCCAGTTTTACAAGCAAACACCTATGGGCGATTAATGCACCCGTGTCCGAGTGCCTCACTTTACAAAAAAACATCACCATCAACGCAGTTTTGTATTTATACCAGATTTTATCATCTCAGGAAATCAACATTAAATTTTTAACCTCACCTATTTACTTACCTGCCTGTCATTACTTAAAACAATCATATTATCTACCATCGAACTAGCTTGTTGCCAAAAGCATCATTTTTAAATTGTCTAAACGAAAATCAAGTTCTTCATTTCAGTGTTAGCCCTATCCGACATTGTTCTGACCTCACAAATCTAACCCCAACATGATTCATCACTACGTTAACTGCATTACTGGGAGAACATCAAAGCACCAACTGCTGGTTATTGAAATGAATTCTCACGTGTATACGTCTACGCGCTAGGTTTCTGAATTATCGCCTTTCCTAAGTTGTCTGTTTCATTTTAGCAAGTCCAAACTTCAAATCTGGCCACTAGCATCCTCGTGGTAGCATCCGAATGGCGTATTTGGTCACCAAGTCAGACTAGTTAACTCGCACGTAATCAGGAGCACGCACACGTCAGCGCTATCCCTTTTCAAACATGGCGGGAGTGGATGTTTATCGCGGGCGCAATGATTAATACTGTTTACAAATCTACCAAGGGGTGTCTTGCCATATTTTCCTACGCATCTAATTTACTGTTCACTTAGTCGATATTCAAGGTGTACACCAACTCTAGCGATGCTGGAGGCAGTTGCTTAGTATCCGTCATCACAATCCATGCAGAAGCGTTGCAGTCTTTTCAATGCAATTACAGCAACAAAGGCATGCCAAGAAGAAGGCATTAACTCTCAGCAAAAAATTCAACATGTGAGATATTTAAGGGGGAAACATTCTCTGCAAACCGGTGACAAATTATCACTTAGTAGTCAGGCATTGTGCTGAGCCAGTTCGAAGTAGCAGATCATCCGAATTCCACTGGTCTAGTTTCCAACTATACAAGGGTGATTTTAGATACTTAGGAGTTGTAACTGATTGGTGAGAGGGTAGTGTGTGATACCTTTTGCGTATGAACGTCAAAAATATTCCAACATTTTTCTAAGACCAGCCTACGCACTTGCGTGGTATTCGGTGAGGGGATTGCACCTTAATTTCGGTTGAAAAGGCCGAATTGGACATCAGTACAAGCAATCCCAGCATCCTCACTTCCAGACGAAATCTGACTTTGATCAAAAGTATGATCTTACTGGTCAGTGGGTATTTTCCATGTTTCTCTACGCCACAGCATTTTGTTTGCGCAATAGTCGTCGACGCTTGCGGCAATTTGATGAACCATTCAAACCATGTTTCGCGTTCATGTGTTTTCTTCCTCTGACCATAAGTACGAAGTTGGTTAACGAGCTCTTCTACCGACTCGTCAAACCTCCATACAAACGCTCTTTCCTTGATTTCTCTCGCAGCAAAAAGTCGCTGTTTACTGTATGTCCATGGTGCCATTTGGCTTGAATTGACAGGTCAGGTCTTTCCCATGCTCCGACGGCCCCTTGTTTCTGTTCCACATGAATTGTTCCTGTTTAAGCCTTTTGCGTTGGTGTTTAAAGCATCTAAATATCTTAGGCAGTTGCGCAGTCGGCCTAGCTCATAAAATGTCTTCGCCAATGTATTTTGCGTGCCCACCAATTAAAAGCATTCTCTTTCCCGTTCAAATGCCAGTGTAATTTCATTTCAGGTCGACTCCACGGGGTTACACAAAGTTGGTGCGGGAGGCTTAGTCTACATCTTAGGCGCAGTCTTCTTCAAGATGGACGGCGTTATCCCGATGGCCCACGCTATTTGGCACTGCTTTGTGGCACTCGCGGCATACATCCACTTCCTGGCAATTGACCGGTTCCTGTTTCTGGAGACGTCACCTCCGTGATGCCCATTAGCTTGTCTTGCGCATCCTGCGAGCATTCACTTGTTTAGCCTTCAATTTTCGCACAGTGAAGATACAAAATTAAACCTGCAAAGATTCTGGCGACAATGTAGCCCACTGTCAGCATAGGTATCTGAATTTGTTTACACATCATCCTTTCTGTGTCATTCTGCGTTGTAAGGCATTTTGAATTAAGTATCCAGAGTGTGGTCGTCGAAATGGTATCTTCGCTGCTTATCAAAAACGCATTCGAATGTCCACCTTTAGAGCGGAATCAAAATTTTCACTAGGTTATATATCAGCGAAAATCAACTCACTGAAGCGATGCACAAAGCTTACGGTGATATCTGCTTTTCGAAAATGTTGGGGATTGTGCGTGGGCAAAAATAAGTTAGATCAGTTCAAAAGAAGATCAACGGTGGTAACAAATGGGTTCGTTACCTCTATCCTAGGTAAAGTTGAAAAATGTTGTTGAATGGCGTATTTTAACAGACACCCGGTAATCTCACAGGACAATTAGTGAGGACGTATCCCTGAAATTTCAAAGCAGATTAGAACCACCTTTGAAATTCTAGGCAAAATTGTGACCAGCTGTGATGCGTGATTCGGTCTTTTCGACCTGGGAAGCAGAGTTGTTCATGACTAGCCTCATCAAAGTATTTGAGCACACTAAGCTGACTCAAGTGACGCAGGTCAGTTTGGAAAGTTGTGACCATGGGTTCTGGGGACACCGAATGAGTGCATCTCGCTCACGTTTTCTAGAAGGAAACACACTAAGCCCCTGTAATGCGGTTTTGCAAGCTCTCGCGCGATGATTCAACCAAAAAGTGACAAGAGCAGCTGCACTGCGAAACCCGTTTCCACCACAGCGACACAGCCCTCTCTGGTGTAGTGAAAGGACTCGGGAATTATGCTTTGCAGGGTTCTCCAGACTGAGTAAACATTTGCAAACGGCAACCAACTTGCTGGTATTCACTTGGAGCACTAACTATACCCCTGCAGTGTCCTCAAGTGACGATACTCCCCTTGGAAAAAGACTTTTCTCAGTGCAACTCAACCCTTCTCGACTAATGCATCAACAGTGCTAAAAACACCTTCGGAGACATCTGATGCCGAGTCACGTTGTGTCTAGGGCTCCGGTTAGTGTTACCGATCTACACGAGCGAAGTGCTTACAACTAATTGACGGGAGCTGAGGATGAAATCATCTTGTGCTGCTATTTCCAGGGTCAGGTCAGACACTCTCAAAACGTGGTCAGTTCACTTAATTGGTAATTTAGGCCAGACCAGTGTTATCCTCACCACATCTTCCCAACGTTGCAGCCTTCGTCTTAGCAGGCCAGTGGAAAATCACACCACGAG
Source organism: Mesocestoides corti (assembly GCA_900604375.1). Taxonomy (NCBI): domain Eukaryota; kingdom Metazoa; phylum Platyhelminthes; class Cestoda; order Cyclophyllidea; family Mesocestoididae; genus Mesocestoides; species Mesocestoides corti. The sequence continues at coordinate 38,360 of UXSR01000126.1, forward strand.
GAGTTTGAGTTTGGTTGTTGAATGACATGCTCACTTGCACGCTCAGACGGCTGCAGCTACCTCACTTGAAGAGGCGTGATTGTGAATGCCGACTGTCGGTTGTACAATGACAGCATGGCAGTTAATTCTGACAATCTGCCACGTAGAGTGGTGCACTAACGATGCATTCATCTATTATAGCTTTTAGAATGTTGGGACCTGTGAGCAGTCAAACTATTTTAGAAAACATGCAGTAGGACCAAAACCCTCTAACCATATTATTGTCCGTCATCTTGACCGACTGGAAACAGCATTGTGGATTCCTTATTGGACAGCTTAATGACTAAAACACCAAACTATGTCACCTAAAACGTCCCCCCCTGCACGAAAGCACTCAAAGCAACTAATTGCAATCAGCATATCGCGTGAGTTTAGACTCATGAGGTTAATGGACTCACGTTATCCCCGGGTGGAGAGGTTTCTTCTTTTCACGTCTGTACAAACGAATGAATTCGTCATGGCGGGCAGTTTTCTTCCAGAGGTAGTAGAAATGCACCAACTCGGCAACCGTCTTGTGTCGCAGCTAAACGATAGTGCCAAGAAAAAGTCGATGTTAGAAAGAATCGCAGAAATTCAATTACACTGACAGGAAACAGAGGGTGTGTTTAAATTAATACAATGATCCCACTGACCTATGTTATCACGTATACTACAACTTGAATGAACTCATTCAGTGCAAAAGTTATCAACCAGAAGGCTACTTTGTGTCCTTTCCGTGTGAATGCGGAGAGCCTGTTTAAAATTGGGGTGGTGTTTAGGAGTGCAATCTTTACGGACGTGCTGCACCTCGCAAGTCACACTATACATATCGGCTTCTTTAGGTAAGGCTGGTCACTAGCAACTCCACGAAACTCAAGGGCGCATTATGACGAATCGAGGTGGCGTCACGAAAAGCAAATGCGTGTCTAATGGACTTGAACGAAGGTATTGGAATACAGCTTTAACAGTAGGTTACAAATTCGTAAATTTAAAAACACCTGATTTTCATCATATTTTAAAGTTACATCGTAACGACACCTTGTTTTCTTGGATCTGCAAAAAATTTTTATTGAAAGCGATGAAGCCCTTCTCAAACGCGGCGCAATCCAACTCACTCCACGTCTCCAGATGGGGAGGAATTTCTACGCGAAAAAAAAACACAAAGACCAATTGTAGACTATCAGACTGAAATCTAGCATTCTTTGATTGACAGCATTTTACGATTGGCTGAAGCCAAGAGCAACGTTTCAGTGGTCGCAAATAAATATACTTTAAGATCGGTTATTCATGGTTAGTCACAGACGTTAAGGCGGGGCATGAATTGAAAGTATCCATCACAAGCTTATTCAAACTATCGCTCACGTCATAGCCTTGTATTCAAGGGTATTTGGTTTTTGTTAGCATTTCTAATCTAGACGGCGCACTGTGGACTTACATGGAGACTTAACCATTCAACATGGAGCTAAGGGCCGTTCGAGAACTTGGGGCTTCTGAGTTTAGTTTTTGATGAGTGTATTATAAGGAAAAAAGTTTTACATACAAAATTCAGTGGAATATAAAAGTGGCAGAGTAACTTTGATATGCTAATGACAGTATTTGATCACTCAACGAGAGGACGTATTCAAGGTCACCACCGTAAACTGCTTCGGTTTTACCTATAGCATAATTGACGACTAATGGGCCGTAGGTGATTTCAAGCACAACTGCGGCACTGATCTGGTATTGTAATACAGCCCATTATTAAAAACTGAAGAAATTAAAGCTAATTAAATAAAATTGTTAACAAATAAAAGATGCAACGTAAAAAGCCAATTAAATCATTTTAAACACCAACTACTGGCATTGTGACGCTCGCCAAAGTCACAATAAACTACGTTTCAGCTCGACTACATACCCAGAAACAGTCTAGTCGGCACATTTCTAGGAGACAAAGTGTTTTAGAAAATATGACTAACGTTGGGAGATATTTGTAAATTAGGACGAAAACGAGCAACCATAAAAGTAGCAATGATTTAACATGGTGGCATAAATGCATCGCATTTAAAGAAACAGTTGTCTTGAAACAAATGCATACAACAATAAAGTCGTGAGTTACTTCTAGTAAAAAAACAAAGTTTTAGCGTAGCAATGGGTATTTTCTGAGTCGAAATTGTAACGACTGACAATCATGGACGATTCATCTTTTGTGGAGAACACAAAGTTGCTCCCCCATATTCGGTGTTGGAGTATTGAAACGAAAACGGTTAACATTTTCAATAGCACTACGCACTGCAAATACTCGGAACGTAACTTCTTAGGCACTACGACGGAGCTTAGGAAAGTCTGTTTAAAACTATCTAGGAATAGTAAATTTGGCGAAAAATAAAAGTAAGCAGATTAGTTAGACCTACTTCTCAAGCGTACCAGATAAAACAGCGGTAAGTGTGGACATGAAAATTTTCGGCATTTGTTGACTACGTACGTACCACAAATAAGCAAGACACACAACCTGTGAAAAACAAGCCAGCAAGAAAGATCAAGTGTGGGAATTTTGTGTTCTGAAGGAAACGTGTCTGTAGCAGTAGCCATATAAAAATTGCACGAAATTAAAAAACCGCCGTTGGCAATGGATTTGAGGCGCACAGCTGAGGGCACAGTTAGCAGCAAGAAGGAGAGACAATTATCACATCAGGATTCATTACGCATGACCAGTAAAGCGGGCGTTTGTAACCAAAGCTGAGTAAATGAAAACATATCCAAAGAGGCGAATGCGTGCGACAAAGAGGTATATTGAACACAAAAGCTAATTTTATCAATGATGTCGAATCGACACACTTCTAGTATGCGTGGCAGCAAGGAGAATATCAGGCAGCAAGACTCACCAATGACTTAAAATTAGTGAGTTAGACGTAAAGAGGGACTTAAATGAACTGCAGTGTAATTTGATTGGTTCAGAAATACCCTCTCACAAGCCACTCTGAGTTTGAACTGTTATTAATGCGCACATAAATACCACAAATTTGATGTTTGCCAATAACAATGACGACGACTACCTGTGGGTTGAACTGGTTTCATTTGGAGGCGCTGCAAGGCTTCATCTGTATCGAAGTTTGATCGGAGAAGAAGAAATAGTGCCTGGTGACGAGATGATGTAGAAACAGATAATCATTGTGAATAGCATATCAAATAAGGTAAGAACTTAGAAAACAGATACTGACTTCATTTAAAGTAAGTCTTAACAAAGTTATGGCAAGTGGTGGACATTGTATTAATAAACAGCATATTTGTAGCAAAAACACCTTGGAAGATATTAGGTGCTCTTGATAGCGACGTAGCCGCCTTAACAAGTATCGGAAATTGATGATAAACCGAACACCACGAAATATTGCAAAAACACGTCCGATACTGCTATTCGTAATTTAAAGGTGTAGGAAAAAAAGGCCACGATCTTTACTTTGATATTTTAGAGAAGCAGAATCTAGACGAACAAAATGGTTGCTGTACTACGACTGTTGAAAATCTACAACAGTTCACCTCTTCATCGTCTGGTATTCGGGAGATAGGGGCAGCAAGAGAGAGGGTGCGAGAGTAAGTCTGTTGGTAGCGTTCAACATCGACTTCCGGAAGATGGCCAGGCTGCCACAGCATGAGCGCTTCCTGGCCCAGGTGAGAATCCTGTCGTGAGTTTATTGGCTGCGTTGACGGAGGAACGGTAGCTTGGTAGTCGTCCCCAACGTGCATCTCCTACGCATAAACAAATCAATTCACCTGGTGCAACAAATGGTGCACCTGGATGTGAGGTCGAGTTAACAATTACTGAGAGAAGTGAAATATAACTGCCGTCGACGGAACAAACCAGTCATGTTTAACCTATAATCACTCGATGCCGTTATTTGAGCCACATTAGCAACAGTGGCACATTAGTCACGGATCAAGTGCGTTGGAAAATGGAAAAAGACGGAAACAAGCGTTCACATCCACTTAGGTTTTTTTTTCGCATTCTAATAAATGATGCGGATTGGCGTAAAGCATTACGATACTAACAATGCAAAATTCGGATACGTGAAGCTACCAGAACACAAAACCCCACAGTAGAGACAACGGCCTTGCCACTCCACTGCACCAATAACCATACAGGCTACGAAATATACAGCCTGAAAAAAGTGCACGAGACACTTTCGTTTCACTTTAGCTTGTCTTAACAAAATAGAATGCAGTTTACTTCAGACCGTCTTCTCCGATAAATCAGATAACTATTCTAGTCATCTATAAGAATTCAGTTTTGGAATTCATCAACACCGTAGGAAACAAATCTTCGATGTTAAACATTTTGTAGGACTTTTAATGATTGCACTAGAACTGGCCCTGATTACATCGTGAGCGTGGCAAAGTGTGCGCTGAGTTTCCGGAGACAACTGGCCCCCAGTCCTCAAGCAACTCTTTAAAGATGGTACGACGTTGGCTTGACTTCTCGAGAAAGAACACTTCAGGGAAAATTAAGTAGCTGAACTGACGAGGCAGGTGGAATGGCATGCTTTTATTCTATTAAAATTTACTACGTCCAAACAACTGAACAGAATACGAGGTTCTGTCAACTGCTATAATGTTGCTGTACAAAATCCACCCTACATAGGATGAAAAAAGGGAGTAGCAGCAAGAACTCACGCCGCGCCAATCGCCTTCTCCTTCGACATTAGGTAGGTAGTCCTCATCTTCTTCCGAATTGTAGGCAGGTGGAGAATCGCCAGCTAAAGCAAGCGACGCACAAAGAGATTAACTACTTATTGAGGTTTCACTTGCACTTCTAAGAATTTGCGTTTACAAAGAAAGAGTCTGACCCAGGTGGTTTAATAAACGAGGTCATTAGTTAATTTTGGCTTCACAATCAGCGTGTTCTAGTGGCAATAGACATCCATCAGCCAGCTGTTCTCTAAAAAACCTGTTGGCTTACCCACCACTACCAATGAAACAGAGATGGTATTAGCAAATGCAGCATTACCAAACACCGAATAGGGATTTGTCTAAACAGCGACCACAGTCTCTTCAAACTGAAATGCCGGAGAACAAGTAGCCTTGAACACGACGCTGCCAAATGCATAGCTTCAGCAGTTGTACATTTCCAGTGACATCGTAACACTCGCTGATGGGTGAAAAGAACCCATTTTTAAATTGACACCGCTCAGTTACCAACCTATAGGCTCTCGTACGCTAATGTGTAGATAACGATCTTGGAGATATCCCGACAAGGAAGTGATATTACTCCGCGCATTAAAACGGTAAACAACCACTACGCAAAAAAGAAATAAACTTGAGTTCAATCAAATTCAAACGCTTACCCGCAAGGGCCTGACACCACAGCGATACAGCATGGCTCTTCATATCGTCGTCTTCGCCTCCATCAGCTTCATCTGAGCCAACTTCATCTTCGTCATTGTCGGCATCATCAGCACGATCATCGTCTTCTGCTTCCTCGTCTTCTTCTTCATCAGCATTTCCATTGCTTGACGTGAGATCGATTTCGATAGCGCTAGTGTTGGCACCACCTACTTCCGCTTCGCTACGAATGACCTTATCGGCGGTTACAGCATCAGTGGTCTAAAGAAAACAACAGCCAAAATTACACATCAACACAACTTTCTAGGTCGACAGACAATTAAGTTAGTCACGCATACGATGGACTGACGAATGGTCCTATGATTAGTAGCAGGAAAATCCAATACATGATCACAGTCTTGTAGAGGTAACTTTGACTGACCAATAAACGGAACACCCTGAAAGTACATTCTGACAAGTAATCTAGATAGCCAGAAAGAGAAAAACTTCTGAAGAGTTACCGTTGTGGCATTTACTTGAAGACACATTGACCTAGTTTTCAAAAATGACCCACCGATCGCGTACTTCACTAAGCACCGACTGCAATTTCAAGGAGCTCAGGATGGCACGTTTGGGACTGCTAAAGCTTAGTAGTTAAGTCGCGCATCACCATAATTTCAAGTTACAGCGGGTAAAAGGCCGAAGAATATTAAAAGCGACGAAACTCACTTGATACATGACGGCTGAAGTCAGTTTCGTTATTGATGCCAAAAATATTAAAATGTTAGGTCATTTCAACTTTGTAAAAGCAATCGTTATCTACTCCAACTTCGGATAGTCATGTCAGTACGCTATTTAAATAAACCACACAAAATGATAAAATGTAACCTACCTGATGTCCAGCGCGGTTGCCGTCAACTTGCGCCTCAGACGAAGTGTTACCGAGAGCGGTGTGGCGGCGCTTGCGTAGGGTCGGTCGCTCGTTGCCCGACTGAACGCTGCCAACGACAGACGCCCCCACTGGCCCGTCTGGAATGGCTGACGCTGGCAGACCGTAGGACGCTAGCAGCTCGCTTAGGGACATTTCGCTCTCCTGGAAACACAAAATGGGGTCGAATTGCCTTTCTCGTATACTTTTAGCAACAGAATTATGCCATTAATTTAGACAAAGCAACACGCGTGTTCGCAGAAGTGCCAAGGATTACTAGGAGAGGACTCCGGTATTTTACGTAGTACGCTAACATTGCCAATAGAAATCCGATTTTCAGGCTCAAAACAACGTTTTACTTTAAATATTCGGATACCTGCAAACCACCAGAATGTGGTGCAACTCAAAGCTCAATAACTCCGCTTTACACTTTGTGCTGCGACACCAGAAGAAAGCTGAATGATAGTAGCTTACAAGCAGTATGACCCTAGACGTAGAACCCCAATCACTAGGTACAAAACGAAGACAGCCGCGAGCTGTAGGATAATAAGTGTGCAAAATCGAGACTAATCTCCGGCGGAATTTTTCTAAATTCACCAACAGACGGGAGTTTGCATGCCGTGAAGTTTCTTCCAGGTAAGCACTTGACAGAAAAATGCATCACAACGGTATCAAAGGCAAAATCTGTAAAATAATGACCCGTGTAAGAAACGAAGAATATTCGAAGTAGTGAAGATACTTGGTGGTGATAACACACAAAATGGGAACTTTTGAAAAGCATTCGGAGGACAGGAGTGAAGCAAATGCAGAAATAGCAGTGGAGGGCAAGCCTTCAGCACTATGATAAAGGCGCTCTCAAACGTCGAGGTCAGAAAAGAACGTTAACAAGGGAGGGCGACTGACTAACTCCACCAACTGATATTTGATGTTGAACAGTCAAAAGGCCCTTTAGAACTTTAATCCTCCTGGAAACCACCTAGGTACCAAAAGTCAAATTATATGAAATATATCAAAAGAATCTAAGAATTTTGCGACAAAGCATTTGTTGTGAAGAGCCTATAGAACAAAAGGACGACCCCACACTGGTCTATTCCCAGGTTAGTCTAAGGAACTGCTTAGTAAAATTCAAAAGTAACCTTGCACAAGCCGATGATTTAGCAAAGGCGCTTAAAAACCGCATTTATCGACAACCAGACGCAAAATGCAAGTTCTCCGACTCCTTCTTAGTTTTTTTCTTCGAGAGGCATTCAAATTGCAGAAACCTGACATTTCCACGGCCAATTTCAGCAACACAGGGTGGCTGCGTCCAGACGCTACGTCATTTCGAGTGTCAAAATTTTTTGAGTTTTTATAAGGTAATAAGGAAACGGCGAAGCCCTCAGAAGTTGATTTGCTAAAATTTCTAGCTGTAGACACTGGCTTTTAGGAAACATGCATCCCAACACAACTTTGCCAAGGGCGGATGAAATATGGCACGTCTGATTTGTGTGTGCGTGCCTTGTTCCCAGAAACCGGTGCTTCCTGGGCAAATGATAACAACCTATTCGAAAGCATTTGTGACATCAAAAACGCTCATAAGCGTTTTGACATCCTTTAATTAGGAGCCAAATCTATACTACACTTTTTGGAATTTCGCGTGTTAATTTGTTAAAAAAAGCAACGTTTGCCAACAGCTTGGGAATTTTAAGACCCACCTCACAAAAAGATATACGGCAGCATATTTCTGCACTATTGATTAATTTAAACAGCACTTTTAAATACTTTCAAAAGCATGTCATGGTACGACTGACTCCTCACACCTGAGTCGATTTAGGTTATTTTGAATTTGGCAAGTGTTTTTTAGTATCTCATTGTCAGTCTAAGTGCGCACTAGAACCTCTGAGATATCTTGTCACTTAGCTAAGTAACTATTTAACCAGCACCGCATGAGAACAGAACCTAAGGTAATTTATAGATGGTAAGAACTTATCTCACCGTAATGGTGTTCCACGAACTTCGACTACGTGTAGGACACATCCCAACAAATAAAAAGCCATACTAGAGTCTAGGCTGCGGTAAGCACCTTTGAAGTCACCCAAGAACGACTTGAAGTAGGTTCACTGAAGTTTGTGCAATGTACCACTCAAATAGACCATAAATTTTGATAAAAATTTAGATTTATAATTCACTGTAGATAATCAGAAAACTATATCCATGTCAATGTTTACATTCGCGGTAGTCTTTAAATAACGACAAATATCTGCAGGGCCAGGGAACGCAATTCACATGAGAGAGCCCCGGCTCCGGGCGCTCGTTCAGGCTAGGTTACGAGGGTGTGGGGTACTTCCAATGAAGCTGAAACCCAAAATGGTTAATTAGCCAAGACTTCAGTTGCATGCGATTCCCATATCATGGAAACTTTTGTAAAAAAGCGAGGAAACCACTGAAAAAAAGTCAAAAAAGCACTTCCGCAAAATGTAGTTTTACTTAATCAATTCAGTCAAAGCTTTGAAACGAATACTCTAAAGAACACTGATTTTATAACAAATTTCAATGAGTATTTAAGGTTGACGCATTGACAGAAAACTACATTATTGTGTCCTGGTGGAGACTGGAGATCGCAATGTTTGGAAAAACCAACTTACTACTAAAATTTAATATTAGTACCATTGGTGAGCGATGCAGGCATTAAAAAGAGGGCACTCATCAAACTCCAACATTCTTGTCAGTACGGACATGACCATAAAATTACACATGAAGGTAGTCGTACCCTCATTAGACCATTGACCTCCTCTTCATCGGCTACATCCTCATCGGCCGCAATGCTATCATCATCCTGCGCGCCACTTCCCTCGGGAAGTTCGAATTCTGAATCCCCAGTGTCGGTATCATCGTCAAGATTAATGAGCTCTATTTCGGTCTTTCCGCCGTCAACTGAATTTGGCTCGGGCATCTAAAAGAAGTAAGACAGTGAATACAATCACAGATTGCTTGGGATTGGTCTTTGTTAGTCGCCACTATGCCTCACCTCTACCATTGTACACGTGGTAACCTGACTTTAAAAAAATGCGTGCACGACCAGGCGGTGAAAATTAGAGTCTGTTTGGCAAGGTTGAAGCAAATAAACAAATCACCATTGTAAAGTTCAATTCAACACGATAATTCTTCAGGGCAAGTAGAAAAGTAAGCTTCATTAAGTTCTAATAAATCTACTAAAGGAAGAAACTTCTGGGAACAAGACCATCGAAATAAAGTATTTGTATGTCGGCAGCAATAAATAGAAGTATATAATCGATTCAAATATGATAGAATTTACCGTCAATTTGTGTTGATAAAACTACACACTTAGTCACAGAACGGTATTTTTAAACACGTGAAAAATACTGACATAAAACTAAGAAACTAGATATGATCAGACACAATTAATATCAATATTAAATATTTACTTTAAGGACAAGAATTCCACCATATAAATATAGCTTTTAAACGTAGAGATACCTTGTTCTGTACGCCTAAATTTATTTCATTCTTCAAGGAAAAGACGGAAAGTGTTACATTGTAGCGAGACAACAATTGACTATTTTAGTTTTATCAGAAAAATGACGAGCGAAAAAATAAGCGAGATCAAAAACTAACATAAATACAAGTATGTAGAATGAAACATTGGTTTATGTTGCGAAATGATATCAGAAATAATGAGATGGCTTGATAATGAAATGATGGAATTTGCGCTGATGCATAAAACATTATGCATTACACCGTCAGAGTTCGTAAGAATTGAATAGGCTTAGCAGTACCATCATATCTCACGTCGAAAAAAATTTCGGAATAAATATAAAGAGGTAGATTTACTTTGAGGTTCTACAACAATGTGCAACACGCAACCGCCATGTGTATGTGTAGATTTACAACTTCAAAAACTTAAATGATGGTCATACCTTCAAACAAAACCTAATTACCTTCAGGGTCACGCGAATTAAAGTACGTTACCACCCCAAAAAGCTAAAACTACAAGCAACTTAAAAAGTAATTAAAACAATCGCACGAAAAAGCCAATCAGGTGTAAAAAAAGCTCTCGGACATTAAATCTTTGCAGTACCATGTAGGTTATATGAGAAAACACCTCAAAAAAGCGTGAAAAATTGTTTTCTATACTTTAGTAGACTTATTATTTCAGCGAAGGTTTTTCAATCTTTTGCTATTGGCCACTCACATATTAGTAGATATGCTAAATATTTAAAGCAATTCGAGAAAATTACATTGTATCCCCAGTAAGTATTTCATTGGAGTGAAGCACTCCCTTTTTCATTTTTGTCTTGAATTAGGACTTCATTCAATGTGGGAATACATTATTTCATATCACGTAATCGCACAATTCCCTTTAGATGACACTTCCCGGACACCATATCGGCACAGAATCGGTAGATGCAATGTTCAAATCCTTTTTGGCTTTCAGTAATTTGCAGTTATCGGTTAATGTTTTAAAGGAAAAAAATTTATTTCCGCTGGCACTTTATCGAATTCGATTCGCACTACTGTGGCATTGTCTGGTTGTATCAAAAGATGAAAGTGCAATCCCCGTTTACATTTTTGAGGTCCCTTAAAGTACACATGTTTTTTGCCTGTAAGTGAATATTTCTCATAGCTGCATACTGACCTTAATTTAGGGTATGATCTGGAGACTCTTATACAATGATCTTGGATAGACTTGCTTTTTAACTTGCATTTACTCATGAGCACGTTGATACATAAAACGACTCCATGATTTCCAACACTACGACGACTCTATTTCTACCGTGATTTTAATTATGAGCTATGTCCTGTTTGCTGTTACATAGACCCCATTGAACTTGTTGGCTAGATGATCTCTTCAATTAGATGCAAATTAACGTCGAAAAACAAATTTTACTGCTCATTTGTGATTTGCCACTAAATTCGGTAACTTTAGTCTTGTGTAAACCTTTAAAGCGTTCTATTAGTCAAACCTTGCTGCCTCGGGGTCATCAGTAGTTTCGCATAAACTCGGCATCTGTAATTTAGCAACTAAATCACGAACTTAAAAAATCACTCTTTTGAAAAAATAAATTCATCCTAATGTTACTTAAAAAGCACAAATGAGTCGACTACCGAAATACATTCAGTGAATAATTCTCATTCGAATTTAATTTGGATCAGCCCTGCATTTTAGGCGTTTATATGTTTCTGCTTATCCATAACCCGCCGTTTCTTGATTTGTAAAGCCACATATCACAAAAGACCAAACCATTTAACAGCTTATGGAGAAATCAGATACTGTCAGGTCTTAGAACATCACAGTCAGACTAATCTTAACTAGGTCCAAAATCATTTGTAAAACTTTAATATGCTAGACGATAAGGCAAATTTTATGGCCACATTTGTGAATATTGCGAACAAGTTTTGCAAACTCGTTACGCATTACTACCACCACCAACGTTTTGAACCCGATGCCAGATAGAAGCAACTTGAAAATGTGCACCCTTAACAGTGCGGCCCCATCTCATTGTGGGGTATGTCGAAGTGACTGCATATCTTGACCGAATAACTTTCTGATAGCGCGTGAAAGGAGTGGATCATGTATTTGCAATCGAAAATACCGGAATCTTATCCATAATCAGTCAATGGCGAATGCTTTCACTGCATTATATGCACAAATTGTTGTGCATATGTTTCTAAACCTAAACGACATTTTGCATTCCCCAAATAGACCTCAACAAAACCTCTAGTGTAGCATGTGATTGATAGTCTGTTTTCACCTCCTACATCGCGCAGCCTAGTCTCGCGTCATTCTGCATAGCTACTTTAGTTAACTCAATACAGTTTCGGACACCATAGTTGAGTTTTACTTGTTGTTTTAAATAATATCTAACACAACTTGATTGGTAAAACCCAAAACAATACACCACTTTCATGAAACATGAACTGAATGAAAAGTGATAGACTTTTACACTGACGATTAGGGAAATTTCATTCAGTTTCAAGTGTCCTGAAGGAAGAAGTTTAAAATTAGTGACAATTTTAAAATTATGCGGAACCTCTCACAAGATGATTTAAACACAAGCTTGCTGAATACTTTTTGTTGCAAAAACTTAAATGCTATGGTGATCCTATGAAGCAACAGAAAAGAAAACAAACAGCATTAGGAAAAATTAAACGTTAGCACTAATTATTCACTACGTAATTTTCAATCATATAAGTGGCTTCACATGTTAAACACACAATATAATTTAGTTAACTAATCCTGAATTGAATGATACCAAAAAGTTAAGCATGAATCTACAAAGATAATGTGGTTTAAATGTTCAAAGATGATGCGGTACGAAATACTCATACGAAAAAATCTCTACGTGTGATAGTAATTAATCATCGTGCATAACACTGTGCACACCCGAATTGGCGTTGCCTTCTCGCTTGGAGGTTTGAACAGGCCATTACAAAAAAGACGCATTTTCGAGAATACAGAAAATCTCACGGCAGAAAATGTAAATTTTTTATGACCGATGCCAACATCGTGTGTAAATCCAAACGAGCAGAATTGTCTTTATCCCCGTACATCACACACCCAGCACAGCCACTCATGCGCTCGTTCAGACCCGACTGTTTTTGCATTCCTGCGCATGTACCTCCACTGCTCCTCGTAATACTACTCATCTGGTCATTCAGACATTTGTACTTCTGCTTGTTCAATCAGACTTTATCGATCGGCCACCCCTATTGGACACACACAAAACAACACTTTTATCTTCAAAACAGCTTTGCTAATACCCAAAAATGAGTTTCCCGAACCACCTTGCATCAACCAGAGGACGTCACCAATTTCAAACGGTGTAATGGCAGGTGTTTCAGGTACTTTACCAAGAGATACTGTATCCGATATCAAAACTCTGTCAGTGAGGAATTGCAAATAGACCTTATTTTGCACGAAGCGACATGAAGTAACCTTAAAAAATCTGAAAGTGATAGAGGAAGTCTATTCCCTATAATACCAGTTAAAATTCGTGTAATTGCTAAGTCTACCTGTATGCATGGTCGTGTGCATGCATAGTCTCATTTTCCAAACGTGTCCACTGAAGACAAGGCAAACAAAGTTTGTTAGCCAAGCGTCCTCATGAACCAGTGACTTAAAAATAGCATTGAGGAGGATAAAATAAGGATATATTTGTACAATCGTCGCCAGCATTGACTGACGCGAATCAGAAGGATTCATTACAGAAAGTAATGATGTACAAGCCGCAGTCGTTGTGACGAATGTGGAAAATTGAGACCACTCATGAGGCTAAAACTGTCTTTGGAGTTCTGTATTTTCCAAAGGGTCTTTAGCTTCCTGCTTTTTAACCAACGAGTATAATTAAGCCTTCAGGTAGTCGTGAAAGCTTATCAAGACGACTCCCTAGTTCGGATTCTACTTTGGCCATTAAAGGTGACCGCATGCAAGGCATCGGAAATTAACGGCTCTGTTGGAAATTTTCCTAGTAATATGGCAGATGTGATTTTTTGAGGTTTGCTGAGCGAACGGAAACTCAATCGAAACCTATGCCTGCCGTAAAAATTAATCATTTCAGCTGATCAAATGAAAGAATCGTTGGAAACTGCATAGTTTTATTGTCAACCTGTTAGTACAGTCAAATTTTTTGAAACTACTCAAATGTGATAAGGGATTGACACTTCTTAACAGTGACTCAACGTTGACAATGTGTAACACAAAAGAGAACCGTTGCCTTGTGTGCGAATCTAAGGCTAATTTGGATTCTGTGGCTTAAAGTTATACCTTACATCTAAAGGACATTGCCCGTCTTCAAGAGTAGTGAAAACTGTTAACGTCGACATCGTCATCAAAAAAAAAACTTTAAAAAATGCTACTTGCCTTCATTATAATGTGGAGAAAATATCGTGATGGTTTAGCGGGGGACGTAACGGCTATGTTTCAATGGTTGAGTTGACAAAATAGGTGCTTACATACTTAATGGCCTGGGAGGATAGTGTGGATGTTTGCAAACACAGACAATGCAACGATACCGGTCGATTCTCGACATATTTTTAAAAAGCATCTGAACGACCTCAAGAGTAAGAGCTCGATCACAGAGTCCTCTCGCTAGAAGGAACTCGTGGTTTATGTTGGCGGGTTGAGATGTACCAGATCAAACCAAACACTGCAAGTAATTTAACACATAATACGTTATTTCTGTATACTTCTTAGTTTTGCCGTTCTGGTTCTCGTGTCAACACTATTTGGAATTCGTTTCTGCAGTGTAGATTGCTCAAAGCAAGTCCATATAGATTTATTCGTATTCCAAACTCACTAATTGTGTACACTTAATGCTAACAGCGTCTCAAGCTGTATATGGTATTTGCTTAACGTAAAATCTGAACTTAATACGAAAGGTTTATAAGCAAGTATTATTTACACGCACAATAATTCAATGATCTGCAGGCTTCTCGGCGTGATACAAAGAGCCACATTATGGTGAGTGCAAACTGGAGAGACACTTGATCGGGGCGTCGATTTACACCCAGCGGCCTTTCAACTTTGCTTTTGATTAGTTCTTACACCTGATGTTATAAATAGATACCTGTTTAGTAATTAATTATTTCTAGGCCCTGGTACCAAACCCAAGTATGTGATTTTATTTTGATATTTTGTTCAAGAAGACAGATAAGAGGGTGCTAATTTGTAATTGAATTTTGATAGGAAACCTAATGCGTAGGCATCGGAGGACAATTATTTAAGTACCACTCGCGGTTGTCGTTTTGTTCCTTAGGACAACAGCAAAGCTTTTCGATGTAGTATGTTATTGACTTACTCAACCTATTCTATGCTTAGGCAGTAGTAGAAAGTCAGGTATTTTTTGACTGTACAGTAAAACCTGAGTGAATGAATCAAAGGGTCAGTAAAACAAATCTTGTCTATTGGTAACAAAAATCCAAACAAAATTTGGACTAAATGACAAATGCTCGTGATTCAAAAGTCTAAACTTTTAAAAAGCACTGCTTACGTATATTGGTATAACTAAGAACACATCTTTGTCAAAAGGGATATGCAGTTAGAATTTATGCATCTATTTTGCTCTAGTGGGCTATCTTGTTTTGTTCGATAATCCCCAATAACTTAAACCAATTTTTGTGTAGGCCAGCGCCCATGTTTCCATTTTGGGTCCCAACATCCTAATTGCGTCCCATTCAGCCTCAGCGACGCTGGTAATTACGGAAAAGCCAAGATAAACGTGCATTTTCACCATTAAATGATTTCTGATTTGAGTAATTGAGCAGGGAACTTGTGAAGGAGATCTAACGTACTGTTCCTCATATCTAAATTTCATCTTACCTTCTCTAACAATTCGCCGATGGCACCTCCCGTTGACCCTCACTGATTCTCGTTGTTTATGTGTCTGTTGCTTGGTGACACTTGGCAATTCTGTTTCCTTTACCAAAGGCGACAAGTGAGGGCTGACTTAGGGGTCATCCACCTCTTTTGCTTTAAGGCGGGCGGCTCAGGTGAGTGAATCAGTGCATTTGCACTTGGAATGGAGTCAAATAATTGTGTTTAAAGTAATCAGGTGTTGTTAGAAAATAAAACTCAGGAACACTTAAATCATCGAGTTTTTAACTGCCAGATATTCTTGCATTAGTCACGAATGATTTTGATGAAGTGATAATTCTTTACATAAACATAACAACCTACTAATGATTGCTTCCATTTTCGAGGAATATGGTACAATGACATCATAAACAGAGTAAAATAATCATCAGATGAGCATTTTAAAGACTTAGCGATTTTCGTCTACACGAATTCTGTTGATCTGGTAATACTTGTAAGATGGTGAATCCTAATATTTCTCACGAAGAAAAAGTAAGTACACAATGCTGTTGGACAAAAACTTAAGGTGACACGCTTCCAACCTACGTCTTGATATCCCTGCAAACTGGCAATTCTCGTTTTTAAATAAAAAACATTACACATGTTCCCTCTAAACCGAGAACTAAAAGTTGGTTGACTTAGACAAACCATAGCATTAGTTTTACGGTATGGTTTTGGGCGCAGGTGTCACGACCTCGCAAACGGCCTTCCCGGATGGGAGCTTAAAAAGAAACCATGGCTGCCAGCAGTTGCCATGTAGTGGCATCCGTTGTCTTTCAGACCTGGTTGTGTTACCTTCGTAATTCCTGTTAAGTAATTGGGAGTGGCTATCAGGCAGCAAGATATACAGCCCTATGGTGGGTTTCGTGTCGGTCACTAGCCGACTGTAATAACCGTCAGCTCAGAGTTGAAGATAGTTCATTTGTTGATTTTTTAACCGTAGAAGCCACCATTGGCTTGTTATAAATAACGGCACGAAGACGAGGTTAAACGGCTAGGATTTACCGAGGCCACTCTTGGCACGCATTGAATAAACGAAGCACGAATCAGAGTTGTCAACCAATAAACATGCACCACGTTGAAACGGTGAACCAATCAAGTGCATCCACGATAGACCCTTCACCATGTCAAGCGCGTACCACCATCCTTCTTTGTGACTTGATTTTAGGCTAATAGATGCCCTGTACGGTTTCCTCCGAAACCACTAAGGTATTCAAAACAATTCAGATGAAGGGATATTTTTGCCACCAAAATTTTAGTTAGCCTAGGAACTTTAAACGATATGAAATACATGTAGGTTTACTGTCTTTCATCAAAATTTAACTACAAAATGAACTTGGGTGTTGATTTTGTTTGAATTATCGGGTGAACAGAAGGAATTTTAGTTTTATGACTGACTTCTATGCACGTGCACCAGAAAGCGTAATGTTTCTGTGGCTTTATATTTTCCTTTTCAACTACTAGATTTTTCATGCATTCTGCTAAGCACTGTTTCGGCTTCAGTTGCTGATGGAAAGCTCCCGGCTACACTTTCGGAATTGCATACGTGAATCATGCTAGTCCATCGATTCCAACTCTATGTATTCTAGAAGAATCGGGCTAAATTATTTGCATCGAATATAACTTAACCTTAGATTTCAATTATCTGAAAAAGGGCAACTTTTCTGTTAGGAGAACACCATATCAAATTCGTTAGACGGTATACGAAGAAAACTTCTAGGACTTTACCGACAAATTCTTTTAGCAGAATGTGTCAGAAATCGAACTCTTGAGACCCATTATTTATTAAGTTAAAGAAGTTAACGCTTCTACATTTATGACAGATCAGTTTGTTTATGGTGTTTCATTATTCACTTTAACCCTTTTTTTTTCTCAGCATTTCGATAACCATCAGTGAGTTCAGAGGAGGTTCGTCTCGAATGAAACATAGACAAATTTGTGGTGTCTTGGTTTTCGATGAAGGTTCTTAAATGAGTTATTAGTTGACCAATAATTAATAGGGGTTCCAATTCGTCCTTTAAATCATCTACGAATGTCGATCCAAGGGGTTCCTAATGCGGAATGTTTCGGTGTAAGATTAAAGATTTTTCCCACTTGGCTTTTGGGCCATGTGGGCACTAATGGTTCACTAGTGAATCGAACTTCCAAATCACAGGAGTGGTTCCATGCTCTGAGGTGGGTAAGGGCTTGCTCGAGCATTTATCCTGCTTATTTTATAATTTGCAAACAATTAAACAGAATATCGTTTTCCCTTGACAAGATATAGACCTTACTGGACCGATTCAATCGGTGAAATGTTATAATTAGATTAGGATTCGTTTGGATCAAACGGATTTAAGTGATTAGATAGCTTCTAACAAAATGCAGATAAGATTATTTCTCGGTTAGTAAACACGTAATTTTATCGAAAGGGAACGAGCGTAACAATTCATAGAGAATGTTAAGACTCTCAGTCGAAAGTTATCCATCTTTCGATCATACCAACAAATGAATAATGCGAAATTTTGAACTTAAGAAGACTCTAACTGGCCTCAAGTATGCTAAGGCTGGTCTCGGTTAAAAAGATAACGATAGATTAGAGCAGAGGCTGCGTAGTTGTCTACGCCTGATAACGAAGTAATTCATTTTGCAGTTGTTGATAGGACGCCTTTCAGGACGTACCCCAATGCACACTTCGTGACCTATGGAATATTAATAATTTCTTTCCACTGAAATTGTCTAGAATTCGATTAACGTTATATTGAATCCGTGGTATTTTAAATTGATTTATCATATATTTAGTCTAATGTGGATTCGCCGACACGTACAGTGCCTCCTGGGTCACTAATTTTAACGAATACATATTGACCGGACATCCGCACACTGCATTTTCGAGTAACCAGTTTTAGGGCATAGCTGCTTTGCTTGAGATTTTGTAGATTAATTTTAGCTAACTGCATTTATGCATTCGGCTGCAGTCATTTATTGTGGATAGAGGAACAAAGACGCATTGAAATACCTAATTTTTCTTTTCGGCGATGCAATATACAGCTAGCATCATTTTCCCTGACAGAAATGTCTTTTTTCAAATCCGCTACCTCACCTGCCTAGAAATCGTTATCTAAAAAAGAATGGCCTTTGCTTTCCTTAAAAAACTGCTAACAGTACTTTGTTTTTAAATATTTATTGCCTAATGCTGCAGTGATTTATTGACAAAAACAGCATTTTACCGAGGCATAAATTCATTGATAAGCAGAAAGAAAAATAATTAAAATACGAAGACAAAAGCAAATTTATGATTCCTTTCGTTGCAAGACTTCGAATTAATAAATAATTTTTTTACAGCATGAGCTGGAACGCAAGCCAAATAATCACAAAAATAAAAATTCAGTAAAATGTGAACTAAACTGATAATTAAGTGTGTTTTAGGCCCCGGTATGTGGTCGCAAACCACGCCAGGGCAACTAAGTTGAATCCAGCCCGATTAGGCTTCACTGCTATCCGCGACGAAGAAAAAGACCGGAGAGGACGTAGACACAACCGGTGTCGTGTGAGCGTTTGTGCGTGTGTATTTATAGCTTAGATATGTGATTCAAAGATGAGCTAACATCGAGACCTAGGTGTGAGGATTATTCAGGATAAATGTTCGTGCTACTGAGTTGGAGTTGAGGCTCCGCGCGGCTGGAGACAGTCTGTAGACGGGGGGCCCTGTTTCGGAGACCGAGGTGATCTGATTAGCGAGTGTGAACCAATGCGATTCACAACACATGCATATCAGTACCTAGAAGTGTCAATAATGCTTCCATAAAAGGACTTGACAAGGGGGTCAAAATGGAATTACATCTCACTACGCTGGTATAAACCGTGTTTCCTTGAAAGGACCACGGTGAACATTCAGACATGTAGGCTCGTTGTGGGCCCCAGCATGTGGTCTGAACCACGCCGGGGCCACGGAATTAACCCTGGTCCGGTTACACTTCCTTGATACCCGCGATGAAGAAAAAGAGCGGGGACCACGTGGACACGACCGTTTACTTCAGAGCTCAAAAAAGTCGATGTCGTTGTGTCGTGTGGTGGGTTTGTGTGTGTGCATTTATACCTCGGACGTGTGAGTCATACATGCGCTAGCATCGAGACCTGGATGTAAGGATAATTCAAGATAAATATCCGTGTGTATGAGGGGGGAGTTGAGGATCCGCGCGGCTGGCGATATGCGCTGCGAAAAGGGGAACTGTGATGGCGATGGAGCTACCTGATCAAGGGGTGTGGAGAAACACGATATGCTTTTTTTAGTTACTTAAAGATTTGTTAAAGTTGGATGCTGTCACGAAAAAGCCCATAGCAATTTTAAAATGTAGAACAAATAAAATTCGTAGATTAGAAAACCATCGTAATTCATCTTTTCTTTGGTTTGTCTCTACTTAACCAAAATGTACGTTTATATTGAAGACGACCGCTTTCTCTCGGCTTGCAGTATTTTGCATCAGAAAAGCATGCCGAGCTTTACCTAAACACAAACAAACAAACAAACTGTAGGGCTGCTAAACCTAGTTAGGCGGTATCATGCAGGTGTGATAGTTTTCAAATGTTTGCCTACTGTCAGGAAAGTCGGTATTTACCAATAAAAAACCGACTTTTAAGATATCAAGATAAATGAGCCTCTAGCAAAAAAAAACAAAATCAGCATTTATCTATCAAGGAGCTTAACAGTAGCTAATGGAACGGAGCAATTGTACTTGTGAATTGCATAATTTCTGTTGCAATTTCACATTCGTTTGGTTAACCCAGCAGCTATTCCTTTGACATACCATCTACTCCAAGTCACTTTATACTAAGACATGAGCTTTCTGCTAATGCAGAAACGGCATATATTTTAACTTAAAGTAGTCGAACAACGAATGGCTTTTCCAAAGGCAAGGAATAAATGATTACTGATCGGAATCTTTAATCTGAAGGCAATGGTGCTACCTAACCACACCATTACCAAAAGCACATGGAATGTCGACAAGATGCATCAAACATCCCAAATTATTTAAAATGACAATTTTTTACGAAACCTTATTTGGTTCCAAGTTTGTACAGTTTTCACTGCGAGGTTGCAGAACATGAACATTGCCTAGAATACACGACCTATTGAACAGTACTTAGAAATAGTCATTGTGGGTCACCTTTTCAAGACAGCCTCATGCCTTACAAAACCAGCACCTAAGTTTGTAAAGCGATGGCAGCAGTTAGTGTGAAGGCAGGGTGCACGACACCTACACGTCAGCAGCCGTGTTGTTCAGCACAGAAAACCAATAAGAAGACGGCTACGATGACCATGTGATTTTGGCCAATAGGGATTAAAGTCGGTGTCGGGTCAATTGGTCTATAAACGAGAAAGGAAGGACCTCGGTTAGGTCTGGCTATAAATCCAGAGGAATCTGAAAGCCTGATAATAATATTAGCTGTGTACATTGGGTCAATCTTTCCTTCACAAAAGTATTAAGGATAAATGCTGAAACGGGGTCAACTACAAACGTTTTGCTAATCCCTACCAACTTGTGATTTCATTATTAATTAAAGAAAGGTAGTAATTGATAGCTTATTCTTCCCCGAACGCACGATTGAAGACATTTTCTTGGATGGGAATGGAGTACAGTGGTCGTACACAACCATTAAATAAGAACAGGCCTCGCAAAAGAAAAAGGAGACTGCCAAAGAGAGTTAGTTTATATAGCATTTAGGCACACTGACAACAAGGTTAAATAGCTTTTAAATTGATTTTTTTTCAGACGACGCAGATTCCGTTTCTGGAATTAAGTTTTTGTGTCGAAAATTCATTGGCTGTGTGATCCTTGTTGTGATGTCCGAAGTAAGGGACTTATTTTTGACTAGAAAGGCCTTTTTTTCGATTACTACTTTATTATGATAACATTTTCGCATAGCTTTCCTGAGGTTTAGGCTGATTGGCGCTTGTTATTTTCCCTGAATCTCCATAGCGAAAACATCAACTGCGGGATCAACGAGGGAAGCCAAATTATTTGCATTTCCGCATTAGTTAGCAGGATTTTGATGGTTGGTGAAATGAATGAAATGACTCAAATTGCAAAAATCCTGCATAACGAAATCGTCAAACTTCAATCTCCACGAAACTTGTTGTACGCATCGCCATTTTGACCAACTATCACACAAAGAACAAGAAGTAAACAATGCCGTTAAACTGCTAAAGTGGGTGTTCACTCAAGCACGTATTTGTCTTGTTAGTAGGTTAGCACTTTAGAAAGTTATAGTAATTGTAAATATCTGCTACTACTAATCTTTGTAATTACGGTTGTAATTCAGCTTAATTACTACAGTTAACTTGAGCTTATAAAGCATAAAAATGCAAAAGGGCTTTTCTACTAATGAATTACAAATGCAAGAAAAAAAAGCACTTTTGCTTAAATAGCTGTTAGTTTTCTTTTAAGCAATTCTCATTTTGACCTGATTTCATTCAAAAGTCATGGAGTTGGAGACTATAATTAGCATATTCCTTGTCATCGCCTTTCCATTCCTTTAAATTGAGGACTTTCAGAAAGAGCGAAAGTTGTGAAACAAAGGCGATTCAGACTTTTTCGGCACACCTCGGTTGGGCGCAAAGATGTGGTTACTGTAGGCATTATTTTAACATGTCACCTGTGCCATTAACCCTGAGTCCAGCGATGGATGCCAAGACCCAACCTCGCCCAGTGCCATTTGCTTTGGCAATCGACAGCCGGCCTTTGAGCTGTCGCACATTGAGCTTTGCAATGGAATTTGTGTGCCTGGAACTAGCAAAATGTTGGCAATGAATTTCTACCTCCGTTTAACTTTGGCGTAATTAAACAAATTAATGCAATGGATATCGATCCATTAACCCCAATACACGTACCCATATTTCGCGTTTAGTTACCTTGTTTCAATGTCACAAACATGGCAAAGCAACTCGCATCGACCGTGTGCCATCGTAAACACGAAAAAACGGCAGCTATTTTTTTTTTATTAAAAAAGATTAAATCCTACCAAACTGATGGAAGTGATATTATACGGATATAATGGTGATTTAAAACACGGATTTGCTTTTCACGAGCAAAGGCATTATTGTCACCAATAGGAGTAACATCTTTAACCAATAAAATAACGACTCCTACGTGGAACAGAATCAACACAGTTCGTAAATAAATGACCTGCTTATATAAACAGGTCCGACGTTTAGTTTGTACACGACTGACAACGAAGTGCCTTTTAACGACATCAAATAAAGGAAACGCACTGAATGGATAAGTATGTGATGCACGTCAGACCATTCACGAAGCTCGTTTTAAAAAAAAATCTGAAAATTTATTCTGTCGCGTCTTCAGCATGACTAAGAGCATTTTAGGAAGCAAAGCCATGCTTTGTGGTTACGTGAATAAACACTAAAATGGCATCAATAAGCCCAACTTGCACTTCCGTTGATGTGACACTTTCTTAAATTTCTAATGTAATAGGACAAAATATGAGCTCATTCAAAGGAGAGACAATTTAGAAACATGAACCAGTCCTGTATTGTTGCTATGTGAAAGACCATAAGGAGCAAAATTAAAGGGTTTCGGTTAAGAAACTGGCTTTTGGTTGTCTCCATTGACGACTTCAAAGTCTGCAGAACTGCGATGAGAAAATGTAGAAAGCTGAATATACGGGTTTGCAGGACAAATGCTTTTTTCAGAAGGAAATAGGGTCTTGACGTCACATCACGTCTAAAAACAGGTGATCTGAGGTGCATTTCGACAAGAAATGAGTGGTGATATGTCTCCATTCTCAATGCTTTGTTTGCATTGGTGTCCTTCGTTTATTCTAAGCAGAAATATCGTGTAGGTATTTTGCGTCAGCACCTAGTCACTCATCCCGAGCAATCTTTAAGTGTGTAGTCGACGCGGACCTAGTATATCAATTTAATCATGTCAAGGCAGAAATTTTAATTGCTCACTTAATTAGTGTTCGCATCACTTTTATTAACGGAAGTTTCATTCACGTCCACAAAGTTTATGCTGTCAAGAGTGTCGCATACTTTACTTCACTCAGATAAACTCCTTGTACATCTACATTCAGCGTTTTCTTTGGAATTAGTGCAGATGTGACAGTTGCGAAGTTTGTTTACGTCTGCGGCTAGACCACTGAGCCTGAACTTCATAACCCACGTACTTTTTGATAAACTGATGGATCGAATGCTTCTCCGAAACGCACTTATCATTCGACAACAACAGAGTAAAACCAACATTTCTGCTTCTCCCCGATCAACGATTCAGTTTTATAAAGCATTCCTAGATTCCTGTTTTCTTAGTAGGAAAATTAGGTCCGCTAAACACCAATTACGTAATCGCCTTGTTGATCAACGATATTGCAATTAACGTTACTGGTTCAATGGGTTTCATAGGGAGACTTGCAAGCAACTTTATCAGGTGAGTAATCTCGTTGTTCATTCGAAACCGATTTTTAACTGTTGCACCAAACCTTTATTGACAACTGATAGTGCGTTATGAAAAAAAATTGTAGTTTGCGAAGTTTTTTAACTACTTTAATAAAATACTAGTTGAAGACAGTTAGAGGATATAAAGTGGTGACCATAATGTGTGATACTCAGAGATTACCTACTCTCCGCCCCCACGGAATCCAAGTTAGATTAAAAATGTCGACCAGGGAGTCCGATAACGAGGTTTTAATCATACCGGTAGCCGGAAGCCATGGTTCATTATGGAAATTACAAATCAGCACCGGATCAAAACTTCAATTAAATAAGGAATAAATGATTGACTTGGAGTCATAACAGGAAGCCACGATACAAACACAGAGGAAGAAACAAAAGTGGGCTAGCCAAGGGGTAAAGGCGATACACTGTACACCATTGAGCCTACAATTCTTCTTTCACCTTTTCGTCTGTGGATTTTGTCAGTCCACCCTCTTTTTCAATGAAGGCTTTAAATGCTTCAACCGTCCGTTCTCCGTTATACTCAAGAACCTAATTGTAAAAGGGAAATACCATTCGTTAAGTTCGCATCAACTTTAAGTAAACTACTTGTGTTGCAAAGAGAAACGAACCTCGTCGCTATTCCTCGGGATAAGCTTAATAGTAGGGAAGCTGCTAATCTTAATTTCACTCAATTCGTTTGCAGTGGCGTCCATTTTGGCAATGATGACTTCTGGGTGGTCCTTGTAGGCCTCTCCAAGCTCATCCCAAATAGGCTTTAGCCGATTGCAATGACCACACCAGGGAGCGTAGAACTCGACGAAAACAGCCTTTGACCTATCGCGTGCAACCGAGTCAAAATTCTTGCCGACAAGCACCTTAACGGGCTCAGCATCCCAATCAGCAGGAACATCTTGGGACTGGAGGTATGGTGGTATCTTCCGGTCGATGGCATTATCAACAAATCTTTTGATGGATTCGAAAGTAAACTCAGCAACCTCAGGTTTGAACTTCACAACAGATTCATCAAGTTCAATTACGCGATAAGTAGGACATTCCTCCTTCTTGACGCCAAGGAAGTCGAGAATGCGTTCGTGACTTTCCTCCTCGGTATTGATCAGAACAACGTGGGCACGACCGCGGAATTCAACGCCAATCTTCTTCAGGACATCCATGTACGCTTTATAGCCGTCATAGCTCTTACTCATGAAAACAAGAATGTGTCTTTTGATGTCGCTTCCAAAAATAATAACAGATGTCTCTTCGTTAAACTCAGTAACCAGTGGGACCTTTTCAGTTTTTATAAACTTGCTTAACTCCTCAACCGTCAATTTGCCATCATATACGATGGTGGGATCATCGAACTAGAAGAAAAATTCGAGACCATTAACTTAGAATGAATTAAATCGCATTTCTAAAATAATTTGAAATTTTTATACCTTTTTAACCAAGACAATTTTCAAGCCATCCTTGTAGTTAAACATGTCAAGGACACTCTGAGCTGTAGGACGTATAAATACCTCATCCGAGTTAGATGCTACATCATGGAGGACTTTCCATTCATCTGAATCTACGTCCTGATAAGAGAATACAGCGTTAAACTAGAAAATGAATACCTTGGCAATACCGACAACAACGAATTTATTTTTGTCTATGATGTCTTCGTATTCCTCAACACTTTCAACTGTGATGACAGCGGGACCAGTCTTCTTTTTAAGCCAGTTGACAATGCCTTCTGCAGTGTGTTCACCATTAAAATCAACAGGACTCCCTTCCTTGAATAACTTGATCGTGGGATAGCCCCGGACCTCGTATTTGGAAGCGAGATCAGTTTCCTTCGTCGCGTCAACTTTCGCCAACTTAATTTCAGAATTCTCCTCTTCAAGAATTAGAGAGGCTCTATTGTACTCCGGTTCGAGTCTCTGACAGTGAGTACACCATGGGGCATCTATTTAATCATTATTACAAAAACCATCTTACAAAACTCAACGAGAATAAATTTGTGTGCTTTGATTGTTTCGTCAAAATTACTTTCACTGAGGACAAGAACTTTGGAGTCATCGCCTGCGAAAGCAGCTCCAAAGAAAAGAAGGAACGCAAACAGGACAACAGAGCCGGACATCACCGCCAGAAAAGTGAACGACGTCACCAACCGATTAAAGGGTTAATTGCAACCTCATTCTACGCAGATAAACAATCTCACTATCAAAATTTAAACTACATTTAATTAGTTATTTACCAACGAATATATTACTTAGATTTTTTTATAATAAAAATCACTATTGATTGTTACGAAATCCAGGCAGCTAAATATAATACAAAGGTAGAAGTTCAATTGCAGAATAGTGATAAACACTATCATTTCATGAAGGATAGTTTCTATAAGAAAAAAAACAAAAATATCCTCTTATCTGCATGTAAACCAAACGTTTTAAGCCATCTATGCCAGGAAAAATGCTTCGTGAGGCGCACTTTAATCCACATATCCATAAAATCTCGTATTGTGAAAGAATTAAAAAAATCGTATGGTACTAACGGAAACAAAGTTTACTATATCTAAAAATTGTGAAACCCTAAGAGCAGGATTAATAATTCCAAATTATTAACTGTTTAAAGTAATTATCACAAAGGCCCTTATTTTTCAGCAAGTTTTCGCAAGAATCTATCGCTTTCACAAGCGTAATAACACAAGTTTGAGCATTTTTATTGTCTCTTGTCTGGCGCATCAGTGTATTTTTCTTTTGTTATACACGATTTTTGTGGCTGTGGTGGATTTGATCGACGTAGCTCTTTCCATCATTTAAGGTGTCGCATGCCTAGACTTAATCTACAGACATTATTCAAAATCGGAGTTAAGCATGCACTTAGATTCAATTGTGAAAAAGCTAGCGTGACGGCATTCGCAAGTATATACTTAAAAAAGCTTCAGTCAAAAATATTTTTCTGGGATTTAAAGTGGAAATTAGCATTCATAAAATAGTTTCACTCTACCATTAAGTTGATAATGTCGATACCTTTCAATAGCTCAATGTACTTATCCACCGCAACGTCATTACCCGTGACGGCATGTTAAGGCTAACATTTTGAACTGTAAATTAATCACTTAACATCATATTCATTTTTTAATGTAATTGGAAAACTGGCAACTGTAAATTAGTTTAACAAAATGGGCAATGACGTTTAATTTGCGAATTTAAATCTGTATCGTAGTCAAAAAGTAGCAGGTTAAGTTCCGCTCATATGTCTGATGGTAGCAATGTCCCTTCATTCGAACATATTTTCCCCGCTCTAATAATCTTCTTAAAATTTAGCTTCCTTGCATTTGCATACGGTAGTCTAGAATTACATAGACGTACATGGAATTACATAGAGTAGTTTTCTATCGCATGCCAGATAGTCAACATTGATGGTGGAACCACATATCATAACCTAGATATTTTGACAATTATATTGGTCACAAACCTAAAAGAAAGCAATTAAATTTGGCAGTTATTTTGTTACTGCTAGGTATTGTAAGGGGTTCAAGTCATGTATAAATGCAAATCCAATCGAATGAAGTTCAAAATTCTTTCGGTGGCAAATCTAATGAAGTATTTACAGCCATGGTTAAATGCATTCTGCAAACGATTTTATCTTTAGAATTATTTTATTGCAATTTTTAAGTTCTAATCTTTTTTGGAAGTATAGCAGATGCATATATGCGATCTTTCATTTCAATTTGCGCTTAGATTGGGACCATGTACCACATCGATATTGTACTCGAGCCGCAGAATGGTGAAGACTGGTTAAACTTAATTTATACAAATGATGAAATAACTTATCAGGCGTTATAAATCCAAGACCCAAAACGCAACTGCGACATCTTTTAAATAGCTCTTCTGACCTATCCCTTCTTTCATCGGCTGCTGATCTCCATATCCTATTCATATTCACTGTCGTATTGGATTCGTTGCGATCATCAATTTCAATATGGCTGCGCCATACATTTCGTAATGATGGTGGACATTGATGAGTTCCGGGAGCAGGCAAGAAAAGCTAAGGAGACTGGCGATTATTCTTTTGTTAAGTCTGCACCATATGACCCCAGATTTCCTAATATTAATCAGACCAGGTAGCTGTGTGTTTATTAGTTTACTGGCCAGGAACTGTCTTCAGAATTATATAGATTTCCACAGGTGCACTAGAATTTACGGAGACAGTTACAAGCCTTGCAACTACTTCAAATTTGTTTATAAAGATTTGTGCCCTGCCTTTATGGTTAGTTTAATTGATATTGTAACTTCTACAGATTGAAGCGTGGGATGAACAGGTAGAAGCCGGAACTTTTCCTTACAAGATGGAATAGTTACTTGGAGCACGCATAGGAAGCTCAGGAAATTCTTTTCAATTAACTCTTCTTGACATCCTTTTAAAAGTATTAAAGAGTTTCCAGTTTGCATGAGTGTCCCTTGTACGTACTTGTAACAGGATATCTTTTGCCACGTTTATTGTTTTCAGTTTTACCTTTGAGCATGTCAGGTTAGTACTGTGCGATTTTTTTCCTAATAGATAGTGTTCAGCATGGAATTTGTTCTCAGGTCAAGTGCGTGGTTTTATTGTTCCCGGTTCTCATTGCACATCTCGAAATATTAAAGTAAAGCTATCTTATTAGTAGTTTCGATGATTTGATCTGATGGCAAACTTTCTTTTGAGGTTCCTAATTAACAACTAAGTTCTGAACATCGATGTAAATGGTTGTCTGATAGAAGAACAGTGGGTAGTATGGGTGCAACCTATTTTATACCTGATTTATAACCTAGTTGCGTTAGTTATTGATAGCTAACGCCTGAAATGATTTCCTGGAAGCAAGTAAACGTACACACCATCCTGGTAATCTCACCGATTAAATGGTGCGCTTTCTTTGATGCTATTCTTACTCTGATGTGACTGGTCATAGTTCGTCACACTTGTTCCATGGTTGATCCCGATTGATGTCACTGTAGTGTCCACTGTCATCAGCAGTGAAGCCTCGATCAAAGGTAAGGAATATATCATTACGTTGAAGATACGTGTCGCATATAATAAGTGGTTTTAAGTGAGGTTCTTTCAACCCACCTGGAACCCAAGTGTCGTGCTTCTTAACATGCGCGAGTCGCGTTACCTTATTTCACTTGCTGTGTGTTCATATTGCACTGGATACCTCGGCAATCTTTCGCACAATTACCTGACGGTCCGCTTCAATTGTAGTTTGGATGTGGTCATCATCAACTTCGGTAGGCCTACCAGATTCCGCAAAACGGATTTCCTGAAGCTAATCCCAAAATGCGAGCTCGATATAAGTATTGCATGCCTCGTCGTGAGCCTTGGCAGTTTTCTTGCCTCTGCAGTACACGTTGAAGATATCCGTCTGTGCTTTTTGTATTAAAATCGACACTGAACTAGCAGCTACGAACAAAAAGCGCTTGATTTGCTTTCAAACTTAGCATAATGTGACACCCATCGAAAGCCAAGGGTCATACCTCTGGCAGAGGTTATTCCGAATAAACAACAGGCAGAATACTTGTGAGACATGGAATTGGGCCCATGAGGTTAGGTGCATTCAGTGTTATCTGTCCGAGGTACACATTCCTACAGACACATTAGTAAGCCATGGTCTATTGATTGCAAAGATGACCGGATACGGGAGAGGCAACCGTTTTATTGAATGCCCAACCTGGTTGTGTGCCGCGTCATCGTGCACAAATTACTGAATGGCCAGATTAGTGGCTTGAGAAGCAATGGAGGTAAATCCACAGGGGCGCATGGGCAATCGATTGCGCATGAGTGTTAAAACGGATGAAAATGTGGTCTGTGTGATGACGTGAAAAGAGGTAAATCAATTTGATACACAACTTATTCTATTTAATTAGATGTACCGACAGTGTTTTTAGGGATGATGAAAATTAAGGCTAAATGCTTTGGTCTTAGCCTCTATTCACTCTCGCGAATATGCTTCTTGAGAAAACACTGGGGATGTTTTTAGACTTCGCTTTAATTATGGATACGCACACCTCTGAATTCTATCAAGAGCTTGAATGGGTTTCATGTGCAATCTCAGATGAATAATGCATTGACCGGTGTGCGCATGCAATTCGGCAAATTCTGAGTTATTGCAGAATTGCAACAATGGTGCCCGAAACTGCATTGCGTTAGCCAAAGTAGCCATGCAAAGTGACACTAGGCTTGTGTGCTTGATGTAGTAGGCGAAATTAGACTATCAATCACATGCAACATTAGAGGATTTCGGTGTGATCCATATAAAGGATACAAATTGTCGTTTAGCACTTTTGGTATTTTCCCTCATGGATGCAGATTGAAAAGGCTTGGTTGTATAAACTTTTGCAAAACAATTCGTGGCATATCGAACTGTGAAAACATTCACCATCAACTGATAATGGATAAGATTCCAAAAATGTTTTTAAAATTCGTGACAGAATTTTTTCATTTGCTAACTGCACCATATTTTGCTTAACTCGAGAAAATTACTTTCAATAAAAGCACAAAAATTGGATAGAAATTAAAATCCATACTTTGGAATTACCATTAAAAATACACAGTCGCATCTAGTTGTAATATTTCTTTTACATTCTTTATTATTGATTATATGATGATTAACCCATTATTCTTTGAGCAGCCCAATAATTAAACAGGCCAGCTATCAAATTAAGACAAGAAATCTTTGATTAAATAGACAAGTATTCATCGAAATCTCACAGGGTAGGTTTTTAATCTTCCTCTAGAAATTTTTTTTGGTTTACACACTTGCCTAAATCCATAAATCAATTATTGCATTTAATTTAATTTTGTGCGCTAAATGAAGGTGTTATAAAATGCTTGAACTGTGAGTAAATTAAAAGTTTCGTTACTCGACCAATCGTTTGGCGCCACTAATACATTGCAGGTTTTGATGGCTCCTAGGCAAGCAAAGGTCCAAGCTGAGAGACTAATCCAGTCCAAATCAAAATC
Organism: Mesocestoides corti; assembly: GCA_900604375.1. Lineage (NCBI taxonomy): Eukaryota > Metazoa > Platyhelminthes > Cestoda > Cyclophyllidea > Mesocestoididae > Mesocestoides > Mesocestoides corti. The sequence continues at coordinate 69,359 of UXSR01000126.1, forward strand.
AGAACCACATATTCTCTCCGTATTTCTGGATATTTATAATGAATATCGACAGTCAACACCCCTTAAGCTCAAGTTAATCGACGCATACATTGTCTACATCTTTGTTACCGGGGTCATTCAATTTATTTACTGTTGCTTGGTTGGAACATTCCCATTCAATGCCTTTCTTTCGGGATTTATCTCGACAGTAGCTTCATTTGTTTTAGCTGTGTGTTTGAGAATGCACAGCAATCCCCAAAACAAAGGTGTTTTTCCCGATTATATGCCCGAGTGGGCGTTCGGCAATTTCATTTTTGCACACATAGTTCTTCATTTGGCAGTATTTAACTTCATGGGTTAAATACTGTTAATGTAAATATCCTTGTTAGTCACCTTGACTCTAGGATTCCTCCCCTATTATGTATGGTTTTGCAGTTATTCATTTGCTCTACTCAATACATGAATTCAAAAACCAGATTTCTTTTATATTTTCTTTTAAAAAAGACGTCTTGTTTCGACCAAGTCTTTGTTCAAAACGAATTTGCCCTGAAATTGCATAAATATTTGCTCGATCACTAATTCCAGGTAGTCACGCCTTCAGTTTGTATTTTCATTTTCGTCATTTCACTTCGGTTATCAGGAATATTATTAAATGGGGTAATTCCATTGTTTCCTATTCGACAAGTCTTTAATTGATTGGGTTTTTCGAGTCGAACTGTAGGTACATTTGTTACAATCTGTTATCTCTTCGTATTTGCTAATGTATATCATCTTAGAGCAGTCTGGTAACCAAACATTAGTGCTCTTATTTTTTATATTAACAGGTTTATTGTTACACAACACAGAACCGTACTTGAACGATGCTCGACGCTTTAAATATCACATTCGGCAAACATTAAATGGTCAGGCTCTTACGGCGTAAGTGCCCGTAGATAGGCATGCGGGTTATCCAGTACTTGAGGTGCTGAGGTAACTAGGCGTTCAATCAGAACAAAGGTGGCAGGAATATAGCATAAATAAGATTGGGGATGTGGGTTGTATGGGGTACCACCATGTCGAACGTGTATTGCAATGCGCAGTATAAGCGAGCGAAACGGCGGAGTTGTTCGCTCCGTCGCCGGTAGATAGCACCACCTTTTCAATTTGGAATGACTCGGACTGTGTGCATCCAAAATTGCTAAGATGAGCTTTCTCACACGTTATTTCGATGCTTAGTGAACCAGCTGCCGTTGAGACAGCCACGCTAGCTCCAAAGAACATAGCTTCCGCGTTCACCGCCACGGATCGCACCAGACTGCCGGGCTTCCACGCACGAGATCCCATAGACAGACGTGACTAAAGTCATTAAGGACACCAAGAGCAACATTTCGCATTTCTGTGCGCTGAACAGAGCATTCAGTACCGCTGTCATTCCTAGCGGGAGCTAAGACTGGACTCAAAGTACACACTAACGTTGACGCTTTTACACGCAGGGAGGGGCTGATGGAGACCATGTCACCTTTCGAAAACGAAACACTACTTTGTGCCCACCAAAAGAAGCAACCCAATACAGGCAAAAGAGGAGCAGTCGCCAAAATTACCAATTTATGTAAAATAACTAATCAAGGCCCAACAAGACTGACTGGGTCTTTTTCCACACTTCCAATGGACCGTGCTCGGGGAAGTACTTGACATTAGATCCATCGTACTGCAGCCGTCCGTCCTTGCGCATTTCCTGGAAAGTTTGACGTTTCCATTTTGTGAAGCCCCAGTTTTGGGAAACAGCGATCTATGACGAGAAAGAGTCTTAAGTTTACGGAGCTGCGAATCACTAATAAGTCGCATCTCAGTCTATGTAAAAAACGTCTGGTTGCATTGGATATTGGCGGAATCCGGTAATGATGTTAGCATGACCAAAGAGTGGTGAATTGCTATCAATTTTGGATATGATTTCAAGGTAAACTATAGTTTACCGACGACGCATATCCAAGATGGAAAAGAAGTATTGCGAATGCTAACTCTAATCCAAACCCGACGAGGACTGCGAAATTTAAGAAAACTAAGACAGTAGTGGAGATCCATGAGGTTAAGGCACAATCACGAATCTTATCAGTTACTGGTGAACCTTTGACACCTGAAACTGTCAATATTGCATCGTAACTTCTATTGTTCTGTACGAACAACAGTACACACGGATGCAAGCGACGCGAAAGGAGGTACGGATATAGTACTAGACGATTTTTTTAACGAATCACTTGCCTTCTGCCGCCCAGGGAACTTCATCTTGGCACGACGAAATGCCTCAATGAACTGGCTTTTATGGGCATCCTTCCCACGAACGGACATTATAACCTGTCCTATGTTGACGCGGGCAACCGTGCCCAAGGGCTTTCCATAAGCCCCGCGCATGCCAGTTTGCAACCTACCGATAGTAAAACCCACAAATATTCATACCTGTCGGCACCAGCACATGATAACATTTTGTTTATGCGGACAACATGAAAAGGATGAACTCGTACTCGCAAGTGGAAAGCGTCCTTGCCGCAGTACTTTACTAGGTACTTGTTAGCACAGATACGAGCAGCCTCCAAAGCTTCGCTAGAAAGTTGTTCATACTCATCTGAGAGCATGTGAACGCAGAGAGGGAATTCATCGACCCCAAATTTCTTCTTTCCGAGATCAAATATTCTGATTTTAGGATCAGGAACTCCCCGACAGAAGCGAGACTTGGGGTATGGCTTATTCTTACAGTAGCGATAACTAAAACATAATGAATAAACGGCGTAAATACCATCTCGCAGGTCGACGACCCATCACCACAATTAGCGCGACAAAGACTGCCTAGTCTACTAAAACAAAAAGACAAATTGCTTCATGGTCGAAGCAGTGGAATAAAACATTAACGGTTCAAAATTTTAATTTTTTAAGGCAACGCAATGTCAAATGTTATTTAAAAAAACATGTATAAATAAATTTGAACTTTCTCTAAGTTATTTATTTGAATCGTTTATGTTCATTTAATAGCATGCTAAAAATATCAACGTAAAAAGATCATTAAACCTAATATAACACTAAAATATTGACAAACCAATTCCTTTAAATACTCGTTTTTTTCTGATTCGTTACAGCAATCTTGCCTTGACTGCTGCGTTTTAAAGGAATTGGGTTCTTCCTGATCTCATTGACCTTACGTAAAACCATCAAACGTATGCTGAATTTTTGACTGTACAGTATCTAAGTAGTATCCGCTGCATCTTAACGTTTGTTATAATTGCAAAACTATGTCTTTTGTGGTGCAATGTAAATTAGGTGTATATGAAATTTTTGTGTTATAACTAATTCAGTCTATATATATTGCAGAATTTTTACTCAGACGCTATTATTCAGATTTGTCTCATATAAAGTTTGTGCGTATTTAACTGTTAACAACTATAAAATTTATTTAACAATAGGGCAAAATATTTTTAAATGCAATGCTAATGTTTAAGTTCAATTGTCATCACTTTAAGTGATCAGATTTTTGCTGTCAGATTATAAAGGATGAGTTTGACTTCGTTCCTCATTTTAAGTTGCTTTTTATTCGGATTATTTTTTTTGATTTTTCCGAGACACTGATGCGCTTCCTGTCATGGCAATTTTTCTTCCAATCTTTTGCCGGTTGCACAATTAATTGCTTTTGAGTGTTGATAAAATCTGAAGGATTAAACACAATTTTTTAAAAACGTTTTCAAAATTTTTCTTAAAAAAACAATAAACGAATACTTACTACATTTAAAATAATGCAAAGCTTAACTCTGTGCAATTTTGCCAAATTAAACTAATCCATTCATTCATAAAAACTTCGTTTTGTCCTGCCTGCAAGAGCTATTATGATGTTCTGGGTTTCATGGTTAAAACAGCACTTTGCTGGGACTATATAATTTCAATAATGTTACATGTTTTTGAACAATTTCTCAGAGGATAAGCAAAACGAGACAGGTTAAATATTATCGGAATTGTGACAATTTAGGCTTTCTGTAAGTTTCAGGTAAGGCTCGCATTACCAGATAGTTAAGGTTGCTGACACAACCCAGAGTGAAAATAATTGGAATACAGTTTTGTTTCTGCAATCCGCGGCATGCTGTATTGAACCCCACTGGTGATGTAAAATTTTATTGGGCTGGATTCATTTCACAGGTACCCGAGAATATCAATAAGAATGCAAAGTTCAGAGACACAACCGTTCAATAGATGTGTGAACCTATTTCTGCAGCTGCATGCGAGCATATATTTACATTCCTTTATGATTAAATTAGTCAAAGTATAAATGATTGTATTGATAAAAGAGATACGGAAGTATCAAAGTAGGTACATGGGCAGTGATATACGAAAAAACGGTTCTTCATAACTGCTGGACACGCTGCGGTGTACTGAAATATGCGGCGATTGGATTGATTATCGTAAATCAACCTGACCAATTACATATGTGTTAAAAAGAGAAATGCTTTCATAATGTCAGATTTTTCGTAGCCTTGTGTTGGGAAAAAATGCGTTTGCTTTGTGCTACACAAATCATAGACACATATTACCTAAATTCATAAATAAAAATTTACACTTCAGCTTTATAACAGTCAGAACGAAATTTTAACCAAACGCTTTTTTTCATTCGGTCAGCACATTTTAAGTTTTCAATTCATTTTATTATTTTTAAACGAACAAAGAGTCCGATAATTGATAGGCTATTTAAATGGTACTCTTTCCCACTTAGAAGATCACTTTCAACTTACACAATTGTTTTACCAACCTTAGGCATTACTTGGTTAAAAAACGAGCATGGTCAATTAAAATGACAATTATGTAAGTTTTTAAACTTAATAGGTTTGGACGTTTTTAGGTGACTTTATCTGGTTTTTTAGTCACTAAGCTGTCCAACAAAAAATCCACGATACTGTTTCCAGTCAGTCAAGATGATGGACAATAATATGGTTAGAGGATTTTGGTCTTACCGCATGTTTTCTAGAATAGTTTGACTGCTCACAGGTCCCAACATTCTAAAAGCTATAATAGATGAATGCATCGTTAGTCCACCACTCTACGTGACCTTTGATTTTATTGGCAGATTGCCAGAATAAACTGCCATGCTGTCATTGTACAACCGACAGTTGGCATTCACACTCATGCCTCTTCAAGTGAGGTGACCGTAGCCGTCTGAGCGTGCAAGTGAGCATGTCATTCAACAACCAAACTCAAACTCCTCGTGGTGTGATTTTCCACTGGCCTGC
>UXSR01000127.1:0-74495 GCA_900604375.1 Mesocestoides corti
TATTTATAAGAATAAGTTCGTTGTTCCCTATTTTATATATTAAATAAATTTGCTAAGAAAATTGTAAAAATTATGTTATACCCCTAGTAATTTTGTCAGTTTCCGATGCATAATTGTTGTGGTAATCACCGACTCCAATGGAGGAGCTGCCGCGAATATTTGATGAGACAATTAAAATAATCGATTTCTGTAAATTAAGGTAGAAATTTCATAAAGTGTAAAAGGGCATCCCACCTCTTAATGTTACGGCGGGTTCTGCGGTAAGTTCAGGCTCCACATCGATCATCGGTTGTGTCAATTGCTGACTAATCGACTCTTCCATGGTTGATGCGGCCACCTGGGGCTTTTGTGACAACTGAGGTCGTGGAGTGGTCATGTTGTCGGAAAGATCGCACAACTTTTGCCGCTTGACAACCGACTTTTTTGTTGAGGTGATCCTGCGTGGTCGATGACGTCCACTCGACTCGGTTCGGCTCGTAAGCGAAGCATTGGCGACCACACGGCGACCAAAGGCCCACATCTCGATGAAACACAGTTAAGTAGAAACCGTGGTAGCTAAGAAAGTCTGCTGTGAGGCGTGGAGAAATGGCTACACTTTTGAGCTTTCCTTTGGTCTTAGACTGACTTCGTCGGACGCGTTGGCCACAATGTTGGCTCAAGGATTCGATTTGTGAAAAAATACTTTCTGGGTGGAGGTTGGTCTTGCTGAATTCATCCATAATGTTTCCCACAACGTGACACCTGCGTCCTGTAACACCTAAAATCTTAGTTTCTATTTTGGCCAAAAGGAAGTTGTTTGGTACAGGACATTTTAATAACTTAAAATGTCAACGAAATGCTCTAGCTCAACCTGACTAAAGTCAACAGCTTTGGCACTTCTTGACACACTCGTAACTGAGATGGAGACGTACACTTAGTGAAGTTTAAGTAAACTAAAGGACACTATGAATTCCTGGGTGGTGGTGAAATGCGAGACTTGCTACACATTTATGCAGGCAGCAAGTTTGACATCGATGAATTATACATTTGCATTAGTGAAAGCACCGTATTGCGAAGTTGAAAAAAAAGCCAACCTCAAGGGACATTTAATTAGCACCTAGCCCATAAAACAATTAGACAAAGCGCCAAGAACAGACTATCGGATAACCTGAAGTGATGGATACCGTCGTACCGGGTGTACCGCACAGTGATGTGTCAGAGTGCACTTGAGTCAAATGGATGAGTTGACATTGCGCCGAATTAGTTGGAACCAGACACATTTGCTAAAAATGGCTTACTTGGCTTTCTCTTTGACTCAACCTAACGTGTCGCCGGCTGGACGTTTTGGCACTGGTGCCCTTGCGGAGCAGCATCGCCTTTTGACGCATCTTGCACGACTCAGGCGAGGAAGGTACAGACGTCGAGGTGTCTCCAGCCTGGGAAGGCATCTTTCTCCGAATGCCTCGTCTGATCGGAGCACTTAGTGGGGCCGCCCGTTCCAAAACCCCGCGCTTCTCGGTCAATGAACGCTTTCCATAGACAATATTATCTAAAGACACCTTTCAACAAAAGGTTTTTGAGAAAAGTTGCGATGATTATTCGCTAAATTTTGTAACTTACTCATTTACAACGACTATTTAGAGAATGTATACACATCTGCAGCAGCATCCATAATACATAGTTCATCTGGTGTCCCACAAAGATTTGTAAAAAAAACATACGAAATACTGTCCTAATGTGACCAAAAACGTTTAGGTGAGGTGTGGGGATTAATTCATCACGTAAAAACTTAGAATGTGTCCACCGCTTGTCAATATATTTCACCGACGGTAAAATTTTGTCGCAAGCAAGTGATTTGGCAACGATGACAATAACTACCTTATTGACAACTTACATCAGCACTGGCCACCTTCGATGAGACACCACGAGATCGTAAGCACGGCGAAGAAGCGCTGGATGGCGTCTGAGAGTGGTCGCTCGTCATTGAGGCGCAACCGGATGTTTCGCCGATAGTCACAACGGAACCCAGGGCGGAGAGGCGTTTAACTTCATCCAAGTGGATGGCGGCCCTGAGTCGTTCGAGCCTAGACGGCACAGAATGCGAGACATTCAACACACTTGTTCATTAGTAGCACATGTCCAAAACACCAATTAGGTTTCCTGGCCCCTCTGATTCGAAATGCGTAGTACTCGAATAGGAGGAGGATGGCATAAAGGATGTAACACTTACGTGAATTCTCGGCCATCCTCGATGCACTTGACGACGTACGAAGGCATGGCCTTCATTGGATCCGCAACGGCACGATTTTCGTGACCCACAATCACGTAGCCAACTTCGTATTCACCGCGTCCTGAGTTATCGACAACTACCTACAAAGAACATCCACGTTGCCGCACCATGTTTGTCGCCAGAGAGGAATTTGACAATTTTCTACGCAGGCAGTGTATGCCGTAACTGGCATTTTATCACCATTCAGTAACAATTTCATAAATTCTTTGACCGGGGCTCACCATTCCCTAACTTCATAATCTTTAAATCAACTCCATTTGAAAACAATGTGAGAAAGGAAACTAATCTCAAATTTGTGTTAAATTCCCTGATGGAACAAAACCAGGCACCAACAATTGATTGAAATAACTGTGAGTAGTCATTAGCTTGACCCTACGGCTACATTCATCAGTTTGTCCGCATGACGGCACGGAATTAAATGCACTTACATTTGATCCAATCGGAAGAAGTGCATGCTGAAGAATATCCTTGGCCGGTATGATGCCACTCGACTTATCATCAAAGCGAATACGATATCTAAGGCACAAGATTAGGAAAGGTAGAAATACGCACACATTCAAGATTTAAATGTACAGGACAGCAAATTACCTGTCAACGCCCAAAGCCTTAACAATGTATCCAGAGTAATAGTACTCATCAGTTCTCCATTTTGCGTAAACAAGTGCACCTGCAAGTGAAAGTCACAATCTCGTCAAGTAAAACGTATTCGGGAAAAAAACAACACAACCCCCACTTTGAAGCAGACTAATAATGGTAATAGATTAATTAAATCATACTAGGAACAAAACTATCATATCGGACTAAAAGTTCCAAAAGGTAAGGTCACGATTACATTTAGTTGGACAAATTTGCTGACAATTTGATGCATATATGTGTGCGGTTTTCGCAAATAATCAAAGAGAACTCACAGTGTGTTACAAAAGCAACAACGGTTTGGATGGATACTTCTTCAAATAAACTGCTTTCATTTAAAAACCAGACCTGTTCCACAATTATGCTTTTGAGCAGCTGGCCCTAATGGTTCTACTTACAACTTGCAGCCAGGTTCGTGGACAAATGAAATACCCAAACATGTAGAAATTGAACAAAAACTTCCCACTTGTCGATTAAACACCGACTGAATAGCCAGATATAAAATTGCAAGTCGTTGGTCTAAACTAATGTGACAGGCTCCTTCATTGACAACTTGGTGAAAACAGTTTCCTAAATTAACTTTGATGAATAATGAAAAAGCTGGTTTTATGTGGGTACGTTTCACAATCACAATTGTTTTACCACAGACGATGGCCATTAGGCAGTCTGAAGTGCTTAGCGGCTAAACATCCGGACCCAAAGCCTAGCATAAACCGCGATCTTTAGTTGAAGCAGCTCATCGACCCATAAGGTCCTACAATCAAAACTTTAGTTTCCATAGCGTGCTGACGGATAGGACTCTTCGCTAACCAAACTTTTCGTGCTTAACTTGGAGGCTGGGCTGTTAGCAACGGATTATTGATTAGCTAAACCATTCATTCAAAAAATACATAGGGTCTGTGGATAAAAATAACCGACATGCAAAGAATTGGGTACTGTGCGGTCATAACCTTGAAACCTTAGTCAATTCTTGAGTGGTTCACCGAGCGAATAATAGGACCTGCTTACTAGCTATGAAGAGATACGAACCGTATCGAACATAGGGACCAAAGTTTCATTTGTTTAAATTATTTCGTGAATGTACAGTTTACTCAAAACCATTAAAAAGAGGGTACGGTTTTCAATTAGGACACAGTTAAGAAAACAGGGGAAGCTTGCCTGGGTGTACGTCCAGTTTTTCATATGAACAGGAATCCGAAGGCTTTTCGTTGTTTGTCTCGAAAGTAACTGGCGTAGGAGAGGTCGTTTTCTTGTTAGTTTGGGAATCCAAATCAGGAACGGTGCTAAAGGAATACGATAAGTCTGATACAGTTCATTTATGCAGTTTTACCACTCAAAGATGTAGGAGAATAAGTCAAATCGACACCAATTTACACACCAAGAAGCCGGTCATGTTACGTCAACTGTGAGACGAAAATCAGAAGCACAGCAGTAAGGGACCATGGGTGGTCGAAGTGTCTGGAATAAAATTTCAGCCAAGATTTACTAAGGTCGGAGTTTTTGCTAGTGTACGTATATTATCACACATGAACCCAAGAGCGAAGACCTTACGATGATGGCCGATCTTGGAAAACAGTATTGGTGCCACGGATAACTGCGAGGTTATTTACTTACGTATTTGATCCAAAAGTTTGTCCAGGAGACCGCGTGGAATCACTCTCAAACGGGTCTAGAAACATAAAACTACAATATTAATATGTTAAACGAGATAGGAAACTGGTTAGGAGGAATCTAAACCCCACCCTGACACTCATGCGCACGAGATTCCGGCTTCTTTGTGAGAATATTCTAAAAAGGTAACAAGATAGTTTTAAGATAACAAAGGTGCTAACGACCGTTTTCAGTTAGCAGCACAAACCAGTGTAGTATATCAGCGTATTATAAAAGCTACAGAATTAACTTCTTAAATGTCTAGCAACATATCTGCTAGCCTCAAGCCTAAACATGCAGTGATATACAAGGTCCTCACCGACTTTCGGGAATCAAAGCAGTCAGAAGACGAAGAGGAAAGTCGGGCATCGTTGGTGATTTGGCGGCGAGGAACCACAGTTGCAGGCGGTTGGTTGTAATCAGAATGGACCCCTTCACTTTCGGAAACCAAACTCTCTCTAAGCCAATCAGCAAAGGCATCAGCTAATATCTTGGCTGCGTCTGACACTGCTGATTCTGCGTTCTCGTCCATTCTTTGTACACGATTCTATAAAATTGCAGGTTAGTGAAACTAAGTCTAAGTTTATGATGGATTGTTGAGGCCTAAGTGTAGAAGTTACTATTTTCTACGGCAGCCTCTCTTTCAGATGTAAACCTCATAAAACCTGGTTCTATTTGAAATCTTATGACAAGTCGTGGGCAATTTAACTAGCACATAGCAGACCATTGACCACTCTTCTGAATACGGAGTGTATGCCAAAAAGCAGACCCTGAGCCTTAACTGGGATTTTTAAAAACACGGAGCTACGAAAATAGTAATAAGTGGGTATTATGAGGAATTTGATATAGCAAATTTGAATCACTTGTTTTACTGACCCGCCAAGCAACAGTTTTGACGAAATCTGGCGAATTGAATTCCACATATTCCGCCCTTTCTACCTTAGGTACGTGACGGAGCACAGATAACGAGAGAACATATGAAAACAAAGGCGATGTATCCTGATCATCTGTAATCGCCGTTGTTGTTGTCGATGTAGATACAGTTGTTATCCGCTTGTTTGGTGGAAGCAGCGGCTTGTGGAATTCCGAAGAGTCTGATTGAAAAATATCAGACCCCGACCGTGTGGTGCGGGTTGAAGTTGTATTTGTGGTTTTGGCATTCACATGACCAGTGGATATTGAAGAAGGTGAACAAGCTGAGGAGCAGGAATCCTGGCGTGTGCTCTCCCCGGAAGCCATGTAGGCACTAGAACATTGTTCGCCTAGGAAACGAACTAACAAGCTACCTTACTACTCCCAGGCATCGAGTGCACAAGTTTTAATACGTTCCTGAACCCTTTGGTGGAAATTACTGATACACGATTATAAATTTTATTTAAATACTGCAAAATCCTATCGAGAACAGTATATGAGAACACAGTTTGTGGTATTTGCTCTAAAGATATGAAATTTCAAATCACTACGTTTGTTAATCCCAAATGCAAAAAACTTTACGTTAAAAAAATAAACTTACGTTTGCTGGAAATTGTTACTGGGGCCGATGTGCGAACCTCGAGTGACGTCAGTCGGACGTTATCTAACTGACTCGCTCTAGGAGAGTTAAAATCACCTCCACTAGTGTGTCTGATTTGTTGGTAGCTACTACTGGAGACAAATGGATCAGCCACTAGGATAGTAGGGTCAGGTCGATTAGTTGAAAGGTGTGGTGGTTGAATCGGAGATGACGAAGCAATGCGTTGATCCCCTGATATCGGCTTAAATACCAGAAAGTACTAAGATAAGTGGCAATGTGAAACAGTCAAAGAACTCTAAAAGAATAACCGGCGCAGATAAGGAATGGGGCAGCTAAGGTGATTTGATTTTCGATCAAAAAATACAACGCGGTGATAAATAACTGAGTGTACAGGTACATCGGTATAGTAAACTGGAAGGCATGCGAGATAAAAGTCTCATTCTTTTATACAATAAAATAATGTAATAGTAACACAAATGAAAACAACATACATTTGCGATTTGAGAAAATTGCGACATATTACCACAAGAATTCTCCCGGGTTCTATTAACTGAAAAATGTAACCGAAAAATACGAAAAACATACCACTCGATTGGTAACTAGAGAGGGACTGCCTAATATCTTCAAAGTCTAAAAAAACATCACTGATAACGGAAAATTACCATCTTGTTGTGTATTTACAACTGGCTTTGAAAGATACAACATATCCTTAACAAAGTTGTTAGGGTAGACACAACAAACTCTATCATTTATGACACTTATGCATTTCAGCACACTTTTTTCATTCGTTGAATTATCCATAATGCGGCCTGCTTGTGGCCTGGGTATAACGTAATCGATAGGAGGTGGCGGTTCAATATTAGAGGACGGGATAAAGTTTTCGGAATCGGTTGGATCATCGTCAAAACCTGTCATCACAAAATGAGGACCTCCCTAGCTCTAAAGGAATATTAGATTTGCCGCATTTATTTGATAACGCATTACTGAACAACTTAAACTTTTGCAAATTACTTTTTTTAAATTCAAAAATGTTTTTTCTGCCCAGTGCTAAAATGCGTAAAGCATAGCTTAAATTTCTGTCAAATTATGCTGACAAAATGGTGGAGGGGATTAAATATTTTGGCTTCATAAAGCTGCAAACTTTACCATCTTTCTACCACATTTCAGACCAACGAGCACCAGACTTTTGTAGAAGGTCTTAAGGAATAATTGAACAAATATAAAAGAATATACAGCTTAGTTCTATTCGAATTTTTTTTCTACACATTTCAATGCACAAAAGCCTTCCCAAATTATGTGTAAACTTACGCTAATGTCGTTAATATAAATGGAGTTTTGATGCATTTTGGTAATTTACGCTATTCGTGCTTTTTTTATATCATATTGCTGCACTAACTGTCATCGTGGCAAAGCCAATTTACATTTAATTCGACCGAGTTTTTCTTACTTTCTTTTCAAACTTTTCTCTTATATTACACTGAATATTTTTAGAATGGGTCTTGAGAAATTTCGATTACCTTCATGCGGCCACTATGACCCTCGCACTGACATACACTCATGCTCACAACTTCCTAAAGCTTAAACTATTTCTAAACCAGACAATGGGCCATTTTGCTTACTTTTAAATGACAATAATCATGAATTGTTTGAGATTACTTAACTCTAGTTCGAATTTCAACTCCTTGTCTTCACACCCATGACAAACTAGGCCTATCTGCGCTCTAAGTTAGTGAAATGTGAATATATATTTTCGTTACCAATGCGAATTTATATCCACCTTTGTCCACCGAATCGTATGTGACTTTTGCGACCATTTAACTCCGTTTGTGTCAAACATTGCCATGAAATTACCATACGTCGTTACTCATCGTATTCACAAAAATTAGACTGCTACCTCATAACTAAGTTCTATTTATAGTCCCGGTTGTTGGACTGGCCAAATGAAAAATTTGTTCATTTCAAAATTAATTTATGTTTTACCCCAAAACCACAGATTTCGAGTGTTAGACCCGAAATCTGTTTGTTTATTTCATGTCTTTGTACATCCATACAATGCTTCGATATGGTTAAAAAAATTGAATTCTGCAATACTAGACATGCAATTTAAATAAATCTAGGATACGTCACTGCAAGTATGATTTATAACCTGTTTCGTAACGAAGCACGCAGGAAAAAACATATTCACTCGTAGAACCACCATACCTGACTTTTTATGCGGAGTCTAATGCACGTCCTTCACTCTACTCAATACACCTATATTTAGTCGTTATGATGTAAGTATATTCGAAGAAGATAACTGTAGTTTAATGATGGCGTTTTAGGCTGTTAGTCCACTGATTTAAAAAACCCAAGTACTAAATTTTAATTTTACGTTTCATCCTAACTACAGCTTAAAGTCATTAATCGTTTGCTTCTATCTGAATTGTTATATTTATAATTGGCCGGATCTACATTAAGAATATGCGATATGGTCTTGGCGACTTGAAGATTAGCCGAGATCGAGATAGGAGTAGTATACCTAGTCCAAATGCTTTAGCTATATCGTGCAAGGTCTGCATGACCCATTTTAAAGCACTTTTATATTCCTGTCAGAAATTTGTTAGACGAAATGGATAATTAGTGTTATCTTATTAAAGACAGTAGCTTCTACATAAATATCGAAACGCGGCTTATAGAAAGAGTTCCACGTGTCACTTTCAAGCTGTCTATTTCGTGAATTCAATGTATTCATTTACCGAAGGTATCACATCGACAAGTGTCTTTGGTGGTCTGCAGTAGGTACTCCGATTTGGCTAATTTTTTTCAAAAATGGTAATAAAAATACGATTTCAATGAAAAATTGTTATGACTACCATTGTGCTAAAGTCGAACAAAAGAATCTGAAGATATTGAATAGGACAAGTCCACTCGTGGATTTCAAATCTAACTCGTTTGAATGAAAAGTTAACCTGCCATTTCTATTAGGGTGTAAAGACCGGACCGCCAGAATGATAAAAATTCTTTGCCAATTCAAAGCAAGTTATTCTTATTAGACATCAACGTCACAGAATGGAGCAATAAATATATACATAGTTCTTTATTTACAATGTTTGAAAAGCTCCTTTAAGTGTACTTATGAAATTTTTTAATAAACTATTATTAATTCAAATTCATTTCCATTCAGCACCCCTCTATACAAAGGAAAATATTTGGTCCTCTAACCACCTAGGTTTAGCAATGATTAGTGGTTCAATTCTTGATTCGAAGTAATAACTATGTATAAACCAGGTTTCGTTTAAAATTCAGTTTAACTGCATGGTATAATTAAAGAACGTGGTTTTGATGGCCTCTGGGAAATTGCATATAAAATCACTGAAATCCACCGGGCATAATCGCTATTCTAGCCAGTAACCTCCTTAAATACTTCATTATACACACTATTCTAACAAAAATTATTTTGCTAATCAGGGAACCCCTGCGCTTTTCCTGCTGGCGTTTTCACCATTTCCCCTAAAGCCCTTCTGATTTAAATGCGGTTTAAAGGTCTACCAGTTTTATTATTAAGTCCTCGTACTTAACACCTACAAAGTTATTATCACCACACTTGAAACACAGAGGATTTAATTGCGAAAGAAGTGTTCTTAGGAAAAGTAGATCGCAACTAATAACAAATATTGCCCAGTTTGTTATTTCTAGGTATTTCCAAATTACTACACACTGTCCTTCACATTACCACCGCATGTGTCTAAGATTACCCAATTTATATTTCAATAAAAAGTGCTCAATGGAGCCACTAAACTATATGACAGGTCCTCATACGTATGACTGAGTAAGCGTAGTTTAAATGCCCCATGATCTTAAAAAACCCATTGGACTATTGTTACCTTGTTTCATGGGGCTTTCGTTAGCATTGGCCCTTTCTAAACCAGAGGCTGGTGGTCTGTTTGAAGTTGTCTTTGTTCAATTCCTCATTCAGTCTTTCAACGCTTGACACCTGTGGGGTCCGTTTTCTGTAAATCTGCTTAAACTCGATTAAATTAGTTTTCACTTGTGCAAAAACGTAGTAAGCGATCAAATTGAACAAGTTATTTAATCGCCTAGACAAAGTAGCGTATAAGCCTACCATTAAAAGCAGTCATAATCAATCTATAATACTGAAAAGGTTCCCTCTAAGATATGGAAATTTAATGTGCCAACTGGTTTTGCCAAACTTAATTGAACTGATTTTGTTGCTTGTGGCCATTCCCTGTTAATCTTCACTACGCATAGTGTAGCGACTAATGACGGTGCCCTGGGGTCAGAGATGTTATCACCCCTACATGTCCTCTCCACATCACTGCATAAGCCACGGTCATTTCCTATCCCTTTAGCCTCTAATTAAACAAGGTGAGGCCAAATGAAAAAATATCCAATGGTGATTAAACTATATTCCAAACGACATTATTCTTCAAAATGATTAACTTCTGCGAACACTAATCATGAAACCAGCTCTAGTGAGGTTAGCAAACCCAGGTTTGATTTAAAAAAACATCCTAAAAATTTAAAATGTGATTCATTAATCCTAGAAAGTGCTGGCAGTCTTATTGTACCTCAAATCGGCCCTAAGTTGTTTGCATAAATTCAACAAACTGGCAGCCTTCAACTTTGAGACGCATCATTCATCGCAATAGCTCTAAAATAATAGATAACTCTGTGTAACTTAGTTTATAAAAGGTTAAAGGTCTTGAGAAAAGTTGGTGGATGTTTTTGGAATTTCATTTTAGTCATTGCAAGTGATGCCATTCAGTATAAGAGTAAATATTATGGGGACTTAACTCGTGCTCAGTAATTTTTATTTACGTGGACAGAACTGTTAAATCTTCATTCCACAGAGGGATATGGAACATTGGGTTTAAGCAAATTCAAAACTTGCTGGACCACTGTTTGCACCAACCCATTCACGATTTGTTAGTAGGTCGGTCTTTACGCTGCCCTCCCCGTAATTTTGGCCGAGTTACTCTAAAGTATAAAGTAAACAGAGGTTCGACGGCCGTTAAGAGCGTTTGATATCAAAAGCAATCCTTACCTGGAAAATGGGGTACATCATTTTGGTGGTAAAATAATGGCTTAGTGCAAGATACCTACTTAAAATACACAGAACCATGAATCAGTATATGATCACTCGTGAATATAACATTTTTTGAAATAAAGTATGAGTAAATGTGACGTCCAAAACCATAAGAGACAAAGTTTTAGTAAAGCTATCTGAAACACATAATAAAACTGGACATTACTTGGGCACCAACCAGACGATTTTGTGGAAGGTGTTATTACTCGGTGCTGGTCCTGTTTATGACTCGGCCAATTCCCCTCCCACACACCCCAATACGGGTTAGAGCTTGACAACATAAAAATTCACCCAATGGCCTTACTCCAAGTACCCCTCGCGGATATTGCAAATTAGCAAAACATCGGTCCAGAACGATTCGGCAATGAAGAAATTTTAAAGCCAGTAGAGCATCAAAGATGTGTTAGAATGACTTCGTTTTGAACCCCACCATGTGGTCTTAAATCACGCCGGAGCCACTAAGCTTGCTCTAGGCCGGATACGCCACCTTGTTACCCGCGCAAACAAGGCCTAGCGGGGGTAGGACAACCGTTAACCAGATAGATTAACGGAGTTGTGTTAGTCGCGCCACTGGGCATAAAAACGTGTCTGGCCAAGTGGGATTGTCGATCGATACAGTCTAGGTGAACCTGTAAAAGTACAAATGGCTGAACTCTCAGCTGAATTAAACGTGCAGAGTGGGGTGGTGCATTCGCAGGAGTAGATGAGCGGATGGTTTAGCAAGATCTATGGGGACGAAGTGGAAATGACGTCCGAATGGCGAGGAATAAGACAATCGAGTTAGTGGATAAGAATTAATGCGATTCACTGCACCTTTTTTTATTTATTAAAACAAACTGTGCTACTAAAGAAATATTGACAATTCAAAAAATGGGGGGTCGAAGGGGAACTGGTTATCCGAGGTATGTGTTCTTACGGTCTTCCTATTTATGCAATCATGTCACCTTTTTTACACCGGGTAACACACCTCGTAAGCTTAATCTGAGAAACAAAAGATTCCTTCTCCTCACTTGCTTACTAAGCTGCCAGAAAAAGACTTCTCTTTAGAAAAAATTGCGACTTAGTTCTAAAGGTGGTCGCCTCCAAACCCGGGAATCTGCAGCTCCAAACATGCATCAAATTCCATTACACATCCCATATATAGATAGGCGTGGTGCCTAGGTAATAATTGGCAACTAAAAGATCATCTTCAAAATCAATCGAAGCCTGTGCTTCCTGTAAAGTCAGTATAATTTGAGACTCAAAGCCTTGACACTGCATAGAAGTCTGGTCAGTCCAAGGAATCAGCACCTGGAATTAATCCACACACCTTTACCGTATCTATTAGGTTTCAACTAGGAAGCAGACAGACCAACAACTAAAACCTCACATTTGTTTTAATTATTTGTATGGCATGTTGAACTCTAGTAATGAGTACTTTTTACCACAATTGTATTATCAAACCCTGAGGAACGATTCAGTAACGCCCCTTATTCCCCAAGCAGGTTAAAAGTGGACCCCGGAGGCCAGCGTTAAAGCCGCCGAAGGCCCCTCATCATAAATGCGACAAGTTATTGACAAAAAGTTCATCCTCCCCCTCAGAATGTCGTAAAACTCGGCACTGTGCACTATGATACATAAAAATGGGCTGAACATAACCATTACCAGGGATTCTGGGGGCGATAGGATTCTTCTGTCATAAAATATAGCCAACGTAGAAGTCATGGGCAGTGTTTTCAGTCAGATATATCCACCTTTCCCATTAAAACATCAACCTTCTCAAAAACAACCGATAGCATTTTCAGAATCAATCTACCCTTTATCTCTACCGCAGCCGAATTTTCTGTCATAGTCGCTGGCTCTGTCTTTCGGGATCTGGCGTAGTTTATTTAGTGCAAATTTAGAATATAGGGAGATCACAAACCCTACTGACTACCACTCTGGACAACAGCTGCGGTAATGCACACAATAGTTTTCAGCCTCTACTGTGTTCCAGAGAATGTTTGTTCATACTCCGGCTGAACGCACTGTGACCTTGGGCAAATGATAAAATAATCTAAGTGGGGATATGCATTAGCAGGTATCGTTCAAAGTTTAGCAGTGATGGCATACAGAGGAAGCTGTTACTGGTGCAAACTTACTTGGAAACAACCCAAGACGTTGACAGCACAATTTTTTGTCATTTGTTGGGTTCTCTCTCGAGCAGGACACCGTACTGAGGACGTTCAGTGGTCGGGCCGGTAAATGGTTAGGTCATTTTATGGAAAACGGTGACGCAAAATGATTATAGCACCACCAAACACGAAGGTGGTTCTAAATGAACTTCACCAAAACACTGACTTTTGGCGCCAATTCTAACTGGACTAATGTAGAAATAGTTTTGCAAGTCCCCCAAAACATGTAAATGATTTAGCAAGTGAACATTCATTTCTACATAATGAGCTATTCAATGGATTAGGCTGGATGGGGTGTGGGGTTTCTACGCAAGACAAACTCACGAATAGTAAATCTGTGTTGCGTGTTTCTATAACTCACTAGCTATTGCACTGGTTTTAAGCCTGGAAAGTAGATCAGAAGGCCTTACTCTATCAATGCAATCGATGAGCTTTCAGATGGATCTTTGAATCGTCGCATTCCTTCTCATCTTCTATTTAAATGTTCTGCAGAGAACAGAAAGGAATAGTTTGGCAAAGGAACTTGCAGTTACTAATTTACGTGTGACTGTGTATTCAGGGTTGATCCAGAATATACTGTTTTCGATTAGCGAAAAGTCATTTGAGCGTTATAACCCGAATTCTGATCATAAACAATTAGAACGAATGAATTACTGGATGTCATCACAGATGTACTGAAATCAGGAATTCACCTGTCGGTCCACTTATCACTTTTTGCACCACATTAACTGGAATGATTACAAAGACTTTGAGTATGATATTAAAGTTCAGAAAGCCTTCAGATTATGGGAATATGGACGGCCACTTGACCAACCGCATAAGCTACTTGCCGGTCGTGTCAGCTTGAAATTATCGCGGACCAGGGGATTACGGGCAGGCTACTTCGTAACAGATGGTCTTCTGTCGACTTTCACTCCACTGACTCCAGTCTCTCTCCTTGCTGAGCCCTCGAAGGCGGGGGAGAGGGAGGCGGAGGGGCCACCTAACCTTATGGCACAGCGCTCAATACCACGGGGCCAGAGCTTAAACCACTCATCGTCCAGCCTTATTGGGCATTCGGACGAAGTGATAATGCGGGTAGTGTGAATTTTATGGAAGTCATTATGTTTATTTCATTTGAACTCCTACCACAATGAAGGTTCACTTTAATGCAGTCACCTGCGAATTTCGATATTACCACTAAAGCGCTTAGCGCGGTTCTCGACAAGCACTAGGAATTGCATACTAGCTCTGCTAGCTGATTTGGCCGACTGTCCAAACTTACTTCAAGTTATTCGTCAGTTTTTATTCTTCCATTTCCAACTCTGTACCATAGCGAACCATGCTATTAAATTTTGTGCTGCCCTCAAGTTGATTTACTCAATTTTGTGTTATAGCTTCGCTAATTGACCCTAATCTGAGGTATCCCAATTAAGGATGCAGGTATATGTAGCTTTTAATCCAAACTCAAATGAGTTCGTAGAATTGTACCAATTGGGTCATAAAATAATCGTGTCTGTTAATTTTTTAAAAAAAATAATTTATAGGTAAACATATGAGGGGTTTGTTTTCTTTTATAAGGGATGTTGTTTCAGAGACCAGTCAATGTCTAACGGATACCCACCATGAAGGGGGAAGGATGGAAGAGCTAGCGGTAAATGTGAGAGGGGATTCGCAATGAGGTGGAACCGTTCCCCTCACATTGCGCCCCCACGTTAAGCCTTCCACGCGTCACATAATAGAAAAACAAATCAGGCATGACAGTTCTGCAGTCCCACTTAGTGAATATTTTCTCCAAATCACAGTCATTTCAAGTTTTCTGCATGTTCTGTTACTGGAGAAACCGATAGCAATGTACTCTCATGGCTAACAATCTCTCCTAGACCGAGTTTCAAACAAACTGCCAGGCTGATAGTAATCCGAGATTGGCCGGCGACAACTTGAGTGTGATTGGCGCACTTTGTTCCCGCCTACAGAGCCCGACAAATATAGTCGAATACACATTTTTCTTCTTACTTCCCAGTTGCTGCACGCTGCTTTTACTTGATTTAAATTCTCTTAGTTGTTTCCACACATTGCTGAGTTGCTGGTGTAGCACCTGCGGTGCTAATCAGTCTTTTCTGACCCTTGAACTTACATCGTCACCAAGAGTTCTCCCCGATCCTGTTGTGTCTACGAAAAACTAACCTGCCCTTTACCGGTATTGTCTTGAGTAACGTAATCCATTTTTACGAGATAGCTTTCCAACAAAGTTGAATTGAAAGGTGTAATTTTATATGAAATTCGAGCGTCAATTCAAAGGTAATACTGGTGAATGTTTATACATCGTTTGGTGGATTTTAGCTACGGGAATCCTGGGGTTTTTTAAGCAGGCAGGCCCCCGTTGCACAGATCGTGTGATAGCAGTAAATTCACATGAGGCAGTGTTCACAGAACAAGTTCACGAGGATAATTAAATGCTTAATTCACTGAATTCACTCTTTCCATCATTCCCAACGGATGGGTGATTATCATTAAGGCTCAACGGGTTGATTTTATTCACACCCAAACTCAGCTTCCGCCCCCCCCCCTGCTGTTAGCACTTTGAAAGGCGCTTACCTGTTGTCTCGGGGCGATTTCACGCAGGGCTCGCACGCAGGGGATTCCGTTTACAAGACCGGCGGCTATGCAAATGTGTGGAGTATGCAAATAAGTGGCGGAAGCTCGACTAGGAAGGGGTGGAAGCAGAGGGGTACTTCTATGATCGAAAGTAAATGTATTCCAATTCTAAGCCAAGATAATTAACGGTGACAAAACGCAGGACTAGAGATCATTTCCAGGACCTGCTCGGGCAAGCAGGAGGTTGTGGGCTCAGGTCGCTTGTGTGTGTGTGTGTGTGGAAGCATTCCCATACGCAAAGTGCTGCTCTCGATCAGCTTCCCCATATTCACATTCCCGAAATTCTAAAGGAGAGCTCCAAACCAACAAATAACGCGACCAATTTACTTCCCTCAATTGTGCCCTAAAATTTCATTAAGTTCTGCAATACTCTCGGAAACCTAAACTATTCATTATTTAATTAGGAATCTTCCCTTTATCCATTCCAAATTCTGTGGACGATGAAAGTGGCTTCTCTTTCATAAAATTCCCGCATAAATGCCTTAGGTGGCATGTGTAATTGTAGGATATTTAGCTGTTTTATCTATAGTTTAACAACTCACAGCGGCCAAAATCTGTAAAGAACTAGCTACCTTCCACTTATTCTTTAGAACTTCATCTGAAAAACCAGGAAACCTAACTTCCAGCAACATAAGTGTTGTTGAGATAAACTTAGGATGTTCAACAATTTTCTTGAGAAATTACGCCAACATACAGGTGTTGTGCCATGTTGCTGCCAACCCGGATGAAGGATTGGCATGGAGAGAAAGTAAAAAGGGAAGGAATCGACACGACTATTTGCTGGTTCACAACTGAGTCCGAGTACCATAGCATTCTTTAGATACTGGAACGATTTTTGACGCCTTCGATTTCGTCTAATCAGGAACTCAATTATTCAGAAGCGTAGTCGTTGGATTTAGAACTACTCGAAGCTTCAGGGCATCATCCTTTTGTGAGATTGGTTTAAGTTCTCTAAAATCGGCCCCGTTTGAACCGCAGTTTTATATAGGTGGTAGGTAAAATCAGTTTTGAAACCGACTCTTATGGCTTATCACCGTCTTCATTTTTAATCTCGTATTGTTTATCTTATTGTTTATTGATATGCAGATTAGTGATGCTTAAAATAAGTTTACCAGTAATTACTGATAGGCTTAATTGGAAACAGCATTTTCACACTAAGGTGGTTTTACAAAAAATATTTTGTTTGAAGAACTTTCACTCCAACATTTCCAGTCTCCTTCAAATGTACAATACCGCTTCCCATTAGCACGACTGTCACTTCTTCTGTACTTTATGAAGCCATGTTGCAGCTCAGTGGGTCTTAGATATCAGAAAGTTGAGTCACTATCCTGGAAGATCCTTCCTCACTCGGCTATAATTGGCCCTGTACTATTACTGGAGAAGACAAATCAGCGAGAACGCACACTCTCTTGATATTTCTAAAAGTAAAACCTAATGTGACAACGAAAAAATCTATGCAGCTTCCCCAAATCTCTGTGATGCCCGACTCTCGAAATGTTTCTAACCTCTGGGTTACTTCAGTTGGTCGAAACCTGTGGAAACGTCCTCTATCAGGAGGTGGATCGCCGGAGTGGTTACTACCTTGTGATAATAATTTGATGGTGACCTGGACATAAGTGACGGAAAATATTCTACTGAAAAGAACACTCCTTCAAAATCCTCCTAATGCTGAGTTACGTTCCTATACTGAATAGCAATATTGTCCGCAAGTCTGTTTTAAGGCGAGCGCCCCCCCCCTCCTACAACCGTCACCCCTGACACCGGCCACCGCCTCTCCCCCCTCCACCACGGACACAGGCCGCCCTCGACGTTAAAAAGAGGGTACAAGTAGCAAAAAAATCTTTACTAGGCAAAACGTGGGGATACATGTGTACGTATCTCAATATAAAGGCACACAATAATTAAAATGCGTCTAAGGATGCAAGATCTGAGTTAAAAAAAGATAATATGTTCATAAAAATAGAAATAAGAGTGCTAAAATGTCCTTGTTCTTTACGCCTCCTCATTTTCTGTAGCTCCTAAGCATTGTTCCGAGAAGTTCTACCCCTACAGTTACATCAAATGGCTCACGGCACTTTCATCGGAATGGCGTCGAAGTTGCGTCGAAGTCAGAAACCCATATTCGAGTGGGTTGGGGTATGAGTTCTTGATGTTTCAGATTAACGAAGCTGCTTTCATAGCCACTGTCGGGAGTGGCCGTGGTAAATTTAAATGCTGTTTGGGATCCAGGTGACGGTTCGTCTAAACGAGCTGGAAAGATTGGTGAAAGTCGTTCCTGTTGTTGCGATGATGACGATGTTGCCAATGTTGAAGAAACACCCCCCAAGCCTGTGCCCACCACCCCACCATCCGCTACTGTTGATGCTACATCTTCATGAAGAACCCGCTCTAAGTGTTCTATGTACCAAATCGCCTTTTTCAGTGTAGAAATCTTGCTCAGATGTTCCCCCTCGCGTTTCGGGACCACAGCACGAAGTCGTTCGAAGCCTAGGTTGAGTAGATGAACCCGATTTCTTTCACGTTCGTTTCTGCGTGAAAGCATGTTTGGTGCATATGATTTCCTTGGTTTCCTTATGACGCCCGGTTTTCCCCTCCTAATAGGGGTATTCTCCTTGTCCTCTTCGCCCTCAGAATGATGCACATATTTCAGAGAGGAAGACGATGAAGGTATTGACGAGACCGTAGGTTGCCAAGGGCGCAGCGGCATTGTAGCAGACTTTCGACAGTAGTGGGGTGGTGGGCACAGAGATCAAATTGCTTGGGGTGGGATTTGAAAAGGGCTCGAGTATGAACCAACATGACGATGTAGCGGTATTTATAGATACCTGGTTTTGGAAATCAAGCGGACAAGTCGTCTACGTCTGTCACGTCATTGGTTAGACGGCCGAAATAGTGAACCAATCGCTTGCGTGCACGTGCGCTGCTTGTCGCGTGCCCACGGGTTAACAAATGGCACGAGAACAGAGAATGTCGTGAACAATTTTGAACAGCTCGATGGTCTTTCATGCCGAATTCCTTAAATTGAGTAAAAAGAAAACTCATATCTTTGAATGAATTAGCCCAAATAGAAAAGGTGTGCGTGAGACGTCAAATTTATTGTACTGTCCAGTCTGTTTGAAACTGAATAACGACTAGTACCTGCTATAGTCGTCACTACAAATTAAACTACCTAATACGACAAAATGCCTCTTCTGAAGGTAGATATCGAGGTTCAAAAGCCAGAACGATGACGCTCATCGCCAGGCTAATGGAAGTTCACAGACAGCTCAAGGATTATGGGCCGCTCCTCTACATTTCCTCTGTGTAGAACTTTCAAAGTACTCTTTATTTGACGTTGCAAAGCACTTTAATAAATGTAAATATGTAGCATGACAGGGGTCGCCCAAGGTTACTTAGATAACTTGTATTATTTGACAAGTTTCTACAGAAATAAATTTCCAAGCCACCAAAAATGGTACGGTTCTGCAATACAAAACCTCTACTTTAAAATCGCGTTTGAAAGGGACTATAAATGTCAGTGTATTTATGCTTTATATTGCCAAGATCAGTATCGGTAACAGGATTTTTATCATTTAACATTCAAAGTGACCGTACTAGGAAGTTTGGAGACACAAATTTCGCTGATTTGATGCAACTTCTCTAATTTTGGGTTAACTGGGCCATTTATTTAAGAATATTATCTGAAGCTGTCAAAATGGCACTAAGTTATGGCGAAACGCTTTCCAATCTGCATTTTACTAGGACTTCGTTGGAAGCCTAATCGGATTCGAACCCTGTTGACCATTCACACTCGAGACTGGCCCGCTCCACTAAGACTCGAACGTCAACGTGCGGAGCAATTTGCTTCTTTGTCAAATACCGATAAACACCCACAAGAGCTTTGTCTTGGGCACAAGAGTTGCAGGTGGCGCTCAATTCAAAAGGCATGAACATTTTGGGCTCTATGAGCATTTCTATTTGAATTCCAAAGCTCAAATAGTCAACACATGTGACTTGAATTATGTGTCTCAAAGTTGGTTCAGCGTGTGATTGACAGCTTAAATGTGAAATGTACATCCTTTCTCATTTTAATCAGATATAGGCTGTGAGGACTGAGTGCGCATCTGAGTTGTGGACACAACCTGTTACCATGGTCCTGAAAATGTAATTAGTCATTGTACATACGGGTATCACAACTGTCCTGTCCCATCCCGGTGAATGGTGAGTTTGTCTCAATGCAAGTACCAAACGATGAGTAAAAGTTCAAGAACGGATTAGAGGCTAATGCAGTGAATAGCGGAATATAATGCCGATTTAATTAATCCCAATCTGCTGTAATTAATTACAACGATTCTCCAGGCCAAATATAAATAACGCCTGATGATACATTGGCTAGAGTATTTTTCCACTTTGTCAACATTTCCAATGTATGTGCGTGTGCCATCTACGAACACTGATGGCTGATACTTTTGTTAATGTGATCACTCGGCGTATATCAAGGCCAGATCAAATTATCAAAAAAGGCCGAGTTCGCTTAACCTATCAGAAAAATAACTGAATGACATTTCCCAGTTCCAATGCAGTACAAATAGGGGTGCGGGAAGGAAGAATGCATAGGTAGTAGATCGGTTGAAATGTCGCTTGGTCGAATGTGATTTTCTTAAGGACCAATGTGAAGGTGCCAACATTTAGTCTGTGTCTTATTTCACCTTCCAAGTTAACACTTCATCTTCTTCAGTGGACTGACTTGTATAACTTAAATATTAAAGCATATTTGAGAGCAGGCATACCAAAAATTACACACTCCGCTTAGAAAACCCTACTTGATTACCGGGAACCCTGTATTCCAATTTGTATTTGCAAAACTAACTAAAATCATCATTGACTTGGTGAAGAAATACAGCCTTCGTTTCTTCCAGTGATTTGAAAGTTAAACATCACTAATTAGGATTACCGGTGCGTAGAATGTTTAATGTAAAGCATGGGTTTTTAAGACCGAGTGGCAAATTTGAGGTCCTTTTGGTGTGGAAAGCGCTGTCTTACTGTGCCAGGAGGTCTCTGCTTCTGTCAAAAATATTGGTAATTTTTTAAAACTGTTGTCTCTTAGTTCGAAAGTGAACATAAACTGTGGGCATTTTCAAATCCATTTGGTGGTATGTTTTGGTGTAAAATTTACGGAGGATGCAATTGCGACTTCAGCCTTAAAAGCTTCAGGTTCATTTTCAACACTGCGGCCATGAAAATATCTTGCTGCCACTAGTCACCACATTCTGACAAAGGCATTGACCTCAACTGACAGACTTCGAAGGCAATTAATTTACTAAAATTAATGACTTTCCTTTGTTTCTCTCCAAACCAAAACCGGAGATCAGACGTGTTGTCTGCACTACCTTGCCAAAACAAATAACAGTCACTTTTTATGTTTACCAGAGCTCTGGTTGAAATTAAAACAAATTCCAGGACAGAATACCAGGGAGTTTATTTCCCAGTAATTCCATCAATCCATGGAAAGTATCCACAGCCTCACGGCGGGAACCTCACAGCCATTATCGATCATGAACCACTTAGCGACGGGAAAGAATGCGGGCAGGACTGTGACGAGGACGTGACAGAGGGGGGATGGCTTATTCCTTTCCCAAGTTTTACCCCCTGTTGATTGCATGCATCCGCACCCATACACTTCCGTATTAATGGGGTGGGGTACTGCTTCCAGGCGTGTTTACTTGATGACCGCTACCAGCATGGGACAACACGACAGGGGTGGTGAGGATGGTACACCTGTGTGCAACACACGGGATGATACTCGGTGTTAAGCCTGAACAATGGGGCCTGCCTTCTTCTTAATTAACATATTTTTTGTCGTTTCGCAGGTCGCAATAAGGAGAACAAAGCTATACTGTTAACACTAACCCAGTACAGGTAATCACGAGCACGATTGGCTTAGTTATCCGCAGTAGCTAAAAAGTAATTATGTCTAGTAAACAAACTATTTTAAAATCAACCTTATGGAACCATCGATGTATGAAATGGAACTACGTGTAGCTACGGATGCTGTGACGTAAAACAGCATTAAACCCACCGTTAAGCAACCATGATGATAAATCTACAAATTTAGTAAGATTTGCCTGCTTCGACCTACTTTCGAATTTATGATTTGGGCCAACATTTTGTCATAAAGGCAAACGGGCGGTGGTCTGGATTAGTGTTTGAAAGGAGATCATGGTTTGCTTCAAAAGAATTTAGTCATCAAATTGCAAACTCCCATACATTTAACAGCATGGTGACTGATTGACTCAGCTAAGAGAGGGGTACAAACAATTGTGCCCTTAAAATATGGATTAGGGGTTTCTAAGCGAAGTGCGACGACCATTACCTACCCAGACAAATAAACTGCTGTTTGGTCTGGATGAGGAAACCTAGTCTTTATAACTAACTGCCAGTGTGTACCAACAAACGTGTTCCTTAACGCGAGTGCGTATCGGAACCTGTTACCTTAATTACTCTTTTCATTTAATTATTACGACCAGCTGTTATGAGGTACAACTTGGACGGTAAGTGGATAAATAGGAAGACCTGACAGACTGAAACAGCAACAGTTCCACTGAAAGTAATGGGAGCCCGAGAATGCAGTTTGTCGGTGAAGAGCTTGTGGTGAGCAGCACGCGAACGGACATGATTCAGTTGATTTACGTGAACGAACTCCACCTAACTATGTTCGTTCAGGGATCGACGTTTAGCAAGGCTATATAAACGTACTTGTTATATTGTACACACACACCGCTGCATCAATAAATTAGTTGAGCTACGAGCCGTCAGCATTTTCTGCTCTTTTTCCGGTCGGGCCGTGTCAGTGTAGATTTTCGGCCCTGGTGTGGTTTCTAAAACCGCGCCGGGGCCCACTACAAGCTATCGTCCTTATATAAAATCAGATAGACCCAATGTGCATTGTTAGACTGCTTAAAATGTGAGAATAGATCACGTATAATTCAAATTTCAATCAAGAACATGGTGGGCTAGGTTGTGGACTGCCCGCTGTACTGGTCTGGCTGCTACATTTTGGTAGTAGAGTAGCACCTGGAAGCATATCTGCACAGACGGTAGATCGCCTATGAGCAAAACGACGGAGCGCTGAGTAATCGCACAAGTTAATCAAAATCTCATGCAACAGATTTTAAATAAAAATTCGTTTGTTTCAGGGTTTTTAGCTTCGTCTGACCTCAAAGCAGCCCCGAGTACCGTGTTTTTGCCAACTCCGATGAAGGAATGGAATGAAAAAAAGGGAAAAAGGAAGGAATTAAACATGACAACCTAATATTTCTAGAAAGAGTTCATCTGCATACCACAGGATTCTTCAAATATTACAGCAGGAATAGTGTACAGTACATTAATACTCTCCAGTATTAGTTGTTAATTGCGTGTAGGAACTTGTCGTGTTCACCCGTGCGGTAGCATGACTACCTTTATGGGTGCAGACACAAGGAAAACCTATTGGAATGAGCTTGTGAAAGCACGCAAGACCTTATTTATTGTCCTTCACTTCTTTAAAATAAGTCAGACGCTAGTCAAATTATTTTTTGATGAAAATATGGACTCATTGAGAACTCCTTAAATTGTACATACAATAACCTGAATGTTATGAATAACACATGCACATGTCTTTTTTAAAAGTTTGCGAACGATCGTTCCGACTTATTTAAAATTCAGACATGCCTGCATTTGGCATGCTAAAACATCAAACCGTTTTCCAACGGTTGTTCATAGTAATTTTTTTTCAATTTTCCGATTTTTGGTGCCGTTTTTTTCATTTTTACATGCAATTTTCCAAGATGGAGCACAATAAGTGGGTGAATTTTATTCCCTAAGTCATTTAAACTTCAATCCAAGCTACTCCTTTGGGGTAGGGAATGGCATCAACCACAATCTCGTCCTCTGATTTTAAAGGGCCTGTCCAAAGTATTTTAAGGATTAACTAATCGGGATGAGTGAAACGGAATAAAAACAGACGAGTTGTAATCTCATCCAGTCACCTAAGACGAGGAGTTTAGTCTTGGTCTGGAACCCTCCTCTGACAGCTACCAGAGCAACTGGCACATTGCCACGGGAAGTGCGTGGGCACATTACCAGACAAGAAGAAGTGTAACAGACGGTGTAGTGGTGCTCTTTTTTGATGGGGTGGAGGGGGGGAGTTAGCGTGTTTTGGATAACAGATGGATGGGTGGCCGTGGAGCAGAAGCCCCAGGCTCACACGTGTAGCGTGCCAGCACTATCTCCCCCATCTTCCATGCCCCTCCACAAGAACGCACCCATCTGGACCCACGTGCCCGACCCCATTTTGCTCTTTCCCACACACCCCTGTCGTGGCCTGGACGGTTGCCTTCAGTTGAGTGAGTTTGTATTCTCGGGCGCGTGGCAAGGATTTGTGAGTTTACAATTCAAGAACCACTCTGAGCCGAGTCAGTTGCGTCATTGGATGGTTAATTTAGGTTGAAGTACCGATTTCTTCTCTACATCCTGGAATTGAAGCACAAAATCGTTATTTCAGCATATCAGAATGAGATTCAAGTAACTTGACTAACACATACCTGGCACCAAGCCACAGGTCGAAACCTTGGATTATGCCCGAACCTGGATTCTCGGGCTTGTTTTTAAGGCCTAATAAAAGCTATTTTTTGGGCTACTGTTGCAGGCGTTCGTAACTGGGTTTAGAAATATTAATTATACTGCGTGTCATCATGTTTCTACACGGCCTCACATTTATGACAAACGTGGGCTGTTGACGGCTTTAAGTGCGAAGTGAATCTCAGTCGCACAACTTCTGAACTACAGAAGGAACTTCTGTTTAATTTCCCAACGAAAGGCATAAATTCTCAGAGAACTCTTCTTCGTTCTTTCCTTCGTTCTCATTCAGAGGTAAATATATTTCAAATTTATTTTAATTTCCCTATCTCGGATATTTTATGCATAAAAGGATTTCATGTATCAAACCTTTGTAACATATCCTGGACACCCCTAGCTAGCCATGAAAGTGATTCCAACTAAAACCTATGTAGAGTGAAATTAAGGGTAACTCGCAGGACTTGGCGTATCACTTTGTTTAAATGTACGCTCAACAAAACTAAACATTTGTCTTTTCAGTTTCACACATGCGCAGAGGCTAAGCGAAACCTGTCCGCCCATCCCCACTCCCATCTGGACCCACGTGTCTTCTGGGGATGAGCGGGGGTGGGGGGCGACCACATCTGTCGCGCTTTTCCTGAACCCCGAAAAATTGGCTGACAGAAGGCAGTACGGTTACACTTGAACAATCAAGCGACTAAGTGGAATTTTCCATCTTTCTGTGATCACTGAGGCGGAAAATTAGATAATCAGCGAACGAAAAATCCATGACATGAGCCAAAACGCTCTCACCCAAATAGCCTAGCCGGCAAACAGTAAGGCAGGCGACAAGTAAGCTAAGTTCTCCACTTTTTTAACAACAAATGCTTCGACGGGAGATGTTTGTCATATTCCATGCTGTCGGTAATTACAGAGCACGACAAGTCATAAGTCACCCAAGAGTAACTTGTGTGTTTTGTCCGCCAACCATCAAGTAATAAACTGCGCTCAACACGAACAGGTGGCCTCTCAAAATGGATCTACCTTAGATAGTTCTTTCAGTTGTTCAAGCCATTCTCGTTTCCACTCAGTCACTTATTCACAACGCAAATCACCCGTGTTTTGTTATTTCCTCAGGGAGATCTCCACCCAAGACTCATAGTTTAACGTGCTCTTCTGAATCGTTCTCGAAGTTTTAATGTCTAGGTTAGCGCAAAATAGCTTGATAATACACTTTTAAATGACTGACCAGGTAGAGTTTGCTGTTAGGTAGAAGTCCCAAGGCGAACGTGTTTCACTTGAGCACTTCAAAATCCGTACAAACTTACTACGCGACCAGTAACCAGACTTGTGGGACCGGCCACGGTTATCTGGAACGGTCCTCAAAATGCTCTTAGTGTCTGGACATGGAGGGTATTTCTTACCAACGAACCACTCAGCAAAATTTAGCTGCGGACTTCATTTGTGTTGACATCAATCCGGGAAATTTTATATCCTATAATTTTCACAGGCCCATTTTGTTGATACTTTTCGTCTCATAATCTGGTTGGGCGAATCATTAGAACTTCTACCGGTAGATTCTTGTGCTTGCCATTTAAGCACAAATGCGTTTCAAGTGTCCAGTACTTGTGTCAACTTTCCATTTTGGTTGCTCTACGTGGAAAATAAAAAAAAAATTAAAAAACCAGGGCCCACGT
Organism: Mesocestoides corti; assembly: GCA_900604375.1. NCBI lineage: Eukaryota > Metazoa > Platyhelminthes > Cestoda > Cyclophyllidea > Mesocestoididae > Mesocestoides > Mesocestoides corti. The sequence goes on from UXSR01000127.1 coordinate 26,213, forward strand.
ACTAGTTTCAAAAAACTGCCGTCAGATTTTTGTTGATACATAGGATTGATACGTGGCCTATCATTAAATGAAGTTATTTTACTTCCGTTGATTCCACGATAGGTCAGATGATAATAATGGTCTATATATTACATAAGCCTTGTTTTGCTGGCATGGCATAACCTCTATGCACTCACTAGAACCTGTACTTTTGAAGGCTATCCTTAATGCATTATCGAAATCTGATAAGTCAATTATTATAACCAGCACAATCCAACTTCTCTACTCAAAGGTCTTCTTCATTATGAATCATGTTACAGAGTTATTTTATTCCTACTGGAAATAATTTAAGTAATTCCGTTATCTCCTATTTGCATGTTCATGGATAAAGTTCGTGCTCCCCGTATACACCGCTGGCAGGTAGACTGAACACTCGAAGTGGACCTATTTGCTATTCCCTACTGGTGTTCATTTCCAGCTTTATAGGCATTGAACTTGGTGTGATTAAAAGATCTGATACACGCCTAGTAAAATAATGTTCGGCACTATTTGACCGTCAGCTTGTCAGCGGGGCTGCTAAGCACTTTCGCCTAGTTAGGAACATCAAGGCTGGAGGTTGGAGAATTTTCGATGAAAGACGAAGGTGGATCCTCGCTCCTTGGTTCGTCGAACCACAGAAAGGTTAAAAAATTACTCTGGGAAGAGTTTCGCCGAAACAAACCATTCTCTAAACCCGAGCTGACTTTGGGTGTTATTGCTGTCTTTACATAACCAACTCGTTGCAATGCATTTTTTCCAATGTATGAGACAAAGCGCTTTAGGATACAAGAACAAGGAAGTAATGGGACTGAAAATCCCTCTCTCATGGCCTATGCTAAGCGCTGGTTGCAATCTTCACTTTACTCATCTCCTGTAGAAAGAACTAAAACATGTTCTCACGTTCTCTAGTCTACAGGAGACTTCATTCGTGGTGAAATGATAATTTCTGGTATGTCAGTCATGATATACTTCTTCACAAGCTGGAAAAAAATAATATGGCGTTTTAAAAGGTCGTGGATCCAGGAAATTCTACCTTACAAGACTGGCAGGGATTTCAGATGAAAGACATCGCCTTTTGTGGGTTTAGTGAGACCTAGTTCTTTCTTCTCCAAGCAAACCTCCTTGGTGTCCCGTTGGTAATGCAAAGGTAGCAAAGAAAAATTCAACAAAATTACATCGTCCACTTCGTGCAGGGAGTTAATACGTCGATGCTTCGGGAAAAGCGGGGGCGTTCTTAATTTATGCACTCATTAATGCCTTCACTCATTCTAGTATGTCCTATTTAGTCCATCTAAAATCAATATTGTCACGTTGGAACTCAACATGCGTGGAAGGGTCTCCAGAGGCAGGGGATGTGCATTAAATATAACGTTGTGTTTCGCCGTGAATCCTCTTACCCTTAAGCATGCATTATGGTAACTCAAGGAGGAGTCAGGTAACCCATGCAGATTTCTTGAATCATTCTTGGTCGAATCTGAATTACCGACCATGAGTTAATAGAAATTTTGCCAATGTAGTTCTCTTCTAATTCAGTGATCTCAAGACACTTTGTACAATTTCACTGTCGCTTCATTCACCCCACCCCACATCTCAACGATCTGGAACCGCGAAATTCAAAAAATGTGGGTTTTTGCTGTTTTAAAATTAAACTTCGGACACAACTGAAATGCCTGACAGGGTTATCTGGGATTTTACACAATTTAATTTATTGTTCGCATCGAACCATGGTCTGGATATCTAATTTTGTGATAAATATTTTCAGCAGTGTAAACAGGTCAAGATATTTAGGCCTTGAATTAAGCCTGACTTAGTGGCCACTAACAGTCCCTGCGTGAAAATTCCAGCCTTGGGAGCGGGATTCGATCATGTGTTCCATACGAAAAGTGACACATTTGATGAAATTAATTAGGTTCCAGCAATGTGGAATCATCATAATAATTATATAAAATATCAACCTTAAAACTTAAGGAGCATCACAGTCGGTTACCAATCAGGCTGGTCAGCTTTGCGACAATTAATCCGAAATGAAGGTTCTTCTAATACACGAAGCAGTGGAATCTTAAATAACTTCTAATCGGCAAAATGTCATAATACACACCCCCTGTGCTTTGAGATTGCGAATAATTTAATCACAGTCAAATCTATTTAGTCACGTAGTAATCTTACTCCTTTGGTATGAACGAAGGTTTGCCGCCCTTTTCATCAAATTAAGAATTTTTGTAGATCCGTGACCATTACTTCACAAAGGCAAGATAAGTGCATATTTGTAATCCAAATTTTGCTGATTCTCTGTATCCTTGGAGTAGATCGAATTCATTCTGTCTGTGTGTCTGTTATGCAACATTTGGACAAAAAACGGACATCCAGACTGCATGGTCACCACAATATTAAGAAATATAGTAGCAATCATTAATTTTGTGCTTCCTACTCTTTAAAATTCTTAAATGACGCACAGTTTTTAAGTGGAAAATTTTGGCATTTAATGGAGTAGTGTCACTTGACAGGTTGATTTTACAATAATTTTATATTGTGTTCACCTGTAACGCGCCTGCCGAGCGTGGACCTAAATAGGGAGATGACTGTTAGCCCGTCCCTCTTAGATAGCCACACCATCATGGTTAGCTACCAGACACACGATAGAAGAATAGCTGGAAGAACCGGATGTATTCCATACTACCGCATACAAACTCAGAGGGCAAGAGCTTTGGGAGAGTTAGAGTGGGGAAAGGGATGGCCGTGAGGAGGGTTGGCGTTGCCCTCGAACTCACGGGCGTGCCTTGAGGAAGGCGAGGGTGTGGGAAGGGAGAGGAGGACAAAGAACAGGCCAGACCGGTCACACACCTACAAACCAAACCACACGCCTTGAGTTATATAAAACAAATTCACTATTTTTTTCAAATTTAAAGCCAGTAGCAAAGAATCGTCTGGCTTTTTTTCCCAATGCTAAAGCAATACTGGCTTCTTAAATGTTTTCCAGTGTTCAGGTTCGATTCATTATGGGTGCACCAAATTTTGTCATTCCTATTGTTTTGATAAAAGCAGCGACGTATTCATACTCACTTTGCATTTTCAAGACAAAATTGCTTGACAATTTTTCAAGACTCACACATGACCTGAGACTAACAATGAATACTCCCAATTAGGCTATACTCCTCTTCATTAGGCCAGAGGTGATTTCGTGACCTTCATTTGTTGCTAATTGAACTACTAAGATCATGAAACCCGATTACCGTTTCATTTCATCAATAAATATGTCGATGCAAGAGAGCAAAAGTTTATTCACGCTGGATGAAATAAAGTTGAACAACCGACCACAACAATTACACAAACATGTTCTTGCAACAATCTCAAATCTTTCTTAAAGCATATTTAGCTTTATTACCCTAGCATATTCTTAACGAAATTGGTTAAAATTCTTCAAAAAGCAAATAAATTCATGGAGATTGCAACCATCCCAAACAATCCAGATGTCTTTTACTTTTTTTTCACTTCGAAATTAATATATTTTGCTGCGATCTGAGGGCAATTTTAAGTTTACTTCCTTTAGACAAGGATAAGTGAGACAGACGACTTATTTTATAATGTATTCAGGACACTCGCACCGAAGCAAGCTACCTCCACTAAACCAATTATAATGCGATTGATCAAAGAAGTTGCCTACCTATCAGCACCTGTGTCGGATTTGATTGGCTTATTCTGTTCAGCTTTGTGTGTATTTCTTAAGCTCTGAGAAAAATGACAAAAAGGGGTTCTTCGTCGAAAAGAGTAGATAAGAAACGATCCCCAAAGCCAGAATTGCCAGCACCCAAGAAGCGAAAAATAGAGGAATTGATGAAACAATGGGTACAATGTGTTTACTTGTTTTTTTTGCAAGGGGTTTAAACAAAACCATGCAACTTGACTACAGTCATCTATTTTTCGCTCACTTCAGGTTGTGACAATCATCATTTCACCTATGCAATTCAATTCCTTAGTATTTAGGGCCTGGTTTGGCTAACGGTGCCGCACGCAGTTTTGACGGATTCTTGATTACATAACTTTCTCTGGTGTTGTAGCTTTGAGGTCACCGAAAACATTCCTTGGACGTCCGAATACTAATGTTAAATACAGGGATCGTAGCCAATGCTGCCGATTTCCTTAGGTGATGACGGCGGTATGTCCCCAAACACCATGTACTTAAAGGCTAAGGTTAATTACGCATTGGCTCAATGTTCGTGAATAATCCATTTCCATGTCCATTCAAAAGTATTGGCCCTATATACGCGTTATTCGTGATATCCACAGTAATTTAATCAATCTGTCATTCCAATATATTTACGAGGTGAATCCCGGTTACAACCCACTGACGCAAGATTTTGTAAGAGCCTGGGACGCGATCAGCATGTTTTTATTTTTCTCATCTATAGGATGAATTGGATAAGGAGGAAGAGAAAAGGTCAACAAATCAAAAAAGCTCGCCTTCTGATATGGATTTGAGTAGATCCTGCCCCTACCTAGACACTATCAACCGACATATGCTAGACTTCGATTTTGAAAAACTCTGTAGTGTCTCACTCAGCCACTTAAATGTTTACGCGTGTCTTGTTTGTGGCAAGTACTTTCAGGTGAGGCATGAACACAAATTGCTAGCCTATATGTACCAGTCGGATCCATTTATTACCGCTTGGTTTTTTTTGATTTTAGGGTCGTGGCTCAAACACGCATGCTCATACGCATAGTGTGGACGAAAATCATCACGTGTTTCTGAACCTCGAGACACATCGTTTCTACTGTCTTCCTGATAATTATGAAATTGTGGATGGGTCACTGGAGGATATTACTTACCTACTAAATCCAGTCTTTCAGAATCACGTAATTGCGAAGCTTGACACGAACGCTAATATGGTTCGGGCCTACAACGGTTTGGCGTACTATCCTGGTTTCGTGGGTCTGAACAATATCAAGGTGCGGTCCCTCACTATCTTGTTACAGTCGTACCTTGCTGTTCATAAACCGCAGATTACTTTTGCTATTGAGACAATCTTCGGCATACGCCAGTGCTGATAAATCCCGAAGTGAACATTGCGTTAATTTTTTAAAGTTATTTTGACCAATCACTCTCGACTACATCTTTCTCGTACTTGGTGCACATCTTAAGTTAGCCCGTAACTCATGGGGAGCAAAGTGCTGACAAACTATTCTTACGTATAAACTGCACTTTTTTAGCTTGTTGAAAACATTGAACGCCGGATCTTAATTTCACATTTTACTTTTAACGCATCATACACGAGATATGTCTAGGACTGCTTCCGGTGTGCGTATGTTTGGGGCCTAATTCCGCAATTTGATCCTCCCGCTATTTATTAGACCAGAATCGAATGCACTATTGGGATGGCACCTTAGGGATAAGTATTTGCACGCCTTCCCTGCAAATTCGGCCTCTTCCAATGTGCCTGTATCTGTCATAAACTTTCCTTTCCAGGCCAACGACTATTGCAATGTTATCCTACAATTACTGAGCCACATAAGTCCACTTCGTGATTTCTTCCTTTGTCCGGAAAACTACCAGGAGCAAATTAAGCGGGCAGCAGCAGGAGACCATCTAACTCTTCTAGTTCATCGATTTGGAGAGCTAATCCGCAAACTCTGGAATCCACGCAATTTCAAGACCCATGTCTCCCCTCATGAATTCTTGCAGGTACGTCAGTGAAGGTCTAGTGCAATTCGTGTATTTGTAAGAAGAAAATCTCAATGCTTAGATTACACCTGCTTGTGAACATGTATAAACTTCTATATCTGTCATGAGCTAACACTTATTAGATAAAATTTAGCAAAGCAAATCAAGCGAAAGGAGGACTTTTTAGGTCACAATTAACTTTGTACTGATTGACACGTAACTACTAACCCACAATTTTCCAGCTACAGTACTTTCGGGAACTACTATTTAGAATAAATGGGGTCCATGGACTTTCATGCACCACAAATTTTATTGTTCCTAAGTTCATGGCAGTCTATTTTGTAATCCTTCTTATTGCCATCTTCATCGGAACTAATATCTGTCAAATCGCAATACAAACTCTTTAGCTGATATAATTACATGTAGAGATCGTCTTCTGTTATGGTAAAGTGAATACTCTTATGGCTCTCATAGATAAAGAGATAAGTGTTTCTATCGGCAGATGTTACGCGATCTGTTCATTACCACTTTTCCGCATAGTAGTTGGAGAGAAACCTGTTAAAAAAGACATTTTGTGGTTGCACCAGCCACAGGATGTGCTTCACGATGGCGCTATGCAAAAAAATCTATTCTCTTTTCTAGGCCGTGGTGCTTTGCAGCAAAAAGCGTTTCCAATTCACCGAACAGGGCGACGCGCTTGATTTCCTCTCGTGGCTGCTGAATGCGCTCGATCAGACTCTCAAGCCCTCCGTCAAGGGACAGTCTACGAAACCTACCATAATAGGCAGCACACTTCGGGGTCGTATGGTCATCCGCAGTCAGAAAGTAATGCCTGTCAACATAACTCCCGAACAACAGGAACAGTATGCCACAGATCCCGAGTACATGGTAAGTGATGCACATACAATTCGTGAAGCGTCTCAGCCCCATTCGCACTATTGCCTTCATGACCTAATTTATGGTGACCCTTGTCAAATAACACGACGGCACTAGCACGACTTTTTAGTTTGGGCAAATTGAGTTGCCACTACTATTTTCAGTCATCGTCGGTGTTGATGTTCGCATGACGACATGGGTTTCTCCGTGATAGATTCATCCTTCCCGCATTTTATCAAACAAACGTGTTCATGAGGCTCAATATTTAAGAGTATTAACGGGTTTGATGAAATCCACACATAAGTCTAAACTCATTCTGCTTTGATCGTTGATGTATTAGTGCATAAATTCATGAGTTCCTTAGTTGCTGGGTGTGAGTAGCAAAATTTAGGATGCTGGTACTGCGAATGATAATGTAGTATTTCGGGTCTGCTTTCGACAAATGTTCACTTACTAAAATCACCCGGGTTTTGTGTCATTAATTCGTTAATATCAGTACTATTTGTATTAAATTCGGGGATGTAATGGCGATGTCAATAAATTTAGCATTAGTGCTAGAGGTAGTGGTGAATACTAGTTTGTAATACGCGAGCCTCTACCAAGCTACCACTGGAAGAATTGTGTAAATGCACTGTAATGACTACCACTACTGTCTGCATTTCTTATGTGCTTGTAGCCGCGGGTAGTGGAGTCCCGTTTCTTGTACCTCACGTGTGACCTTCCCCCTCCACCACTCTATCTGGATGAGTTCAAAGAGAGTATCATCCCCCAGGTTCCACTTTCTACTCTCCTAGCCAAATTTAACGGAGTTACGGAAAAAGAGTACAAAACCCACTGCGACTCAACGATGCGTCGCTTTTGCCTGAAAAAGCTCCCACCCTACTTGATTCTTTTCATGAAACGCATTGTAAAGAATGTCTTCACTCTGGAGAAAAACCCAACAATCGTTAATTTCCCAATCAAGAGTATTGATTTTGGGGAGTTGCTTGATCAGGATGCGCGCTCCCAACACAAGTGAGTTGCTTTGCTTTTGTACGATGTAGAGAAATGCCATGGGCCCTGACCGACAGTCTTTCAAGCGGCTGGTTTCGAAACGTGAGGTCCCGCAGGCATGTAGTTCAATTCTAAGTTGTTCGGTGGGGAGATCGTTAGTCCTTTAAGGAGTTGGGTGCCCTCGACCACAAAACTACTCTCACGTTTTCTGGCTGGTCAAGGCTGTTAAAATGGCAGATGGTTCCAGTCCGAATGCTGCCTAAATGGTTGCGCAAGGAACATGATGTTTTAGTAAATTGAAACGCTCTTTTTGCTTTTGAAAAGTATTCAAACAGATGCAGCTAATTTGCTTAGCTATATTGTAACGGTCTGAGGTAGCCTACCGATATGATCCCCAGTCTAAAGTGATTATCTTGGGAGAAACCCATTTCAAGTCGGAAGTATCGCTTGAAAGTGGTAAAAACTGAGGCTCTGCCAACCGAATCGTTTAGATGGAGCCTTTAATTGGATTGATGACGTAGATCGAAGTTCTTGCTGTGTCGTTCTAATTTCTGTGCATTGCCTTGAAATGCACGCGAAATGCGACAACCTAGGTATAACTGACCCTCCGTAATTAGTGTCTGGTCGAACAATCGTACAAAGTTTGTCTGCACATGACCATTTTCTTAATAAAATCCAACACTTCCGCCCAAATAACGCATGCTATTGAGGGTTGATTTTGATGCTAAAACTGTGGTTGACCTTTAAAGTTGTTATTAACCAATTATCTAGTGTCTCTTATTTAGTAAAACAAACCATTTGATAGTATTCACGTGCTCTTTGTCGAAAGATGTTACTAAATACCTTTGCAAATTCTCCGTTACAATTTAGATACACTATCTACGATTTGGTGGCAAATGTTGTTCACGATGGTCCACCAACGCCTGGTGCTGGTACTCATCGTATTTTCGTGTTACAACGAGGCACCGGAAAGTGGTTTGAGATGCAGGATCTCCATGTCAGCGAGGTACTTCCCCAAATGATCCCGCTCAGTGAATCGCTCATTCAAGTAAGGAAAGCTCTCATTATCTTATTGTTTTTGTGGGTGAATTAAAAAAAATCACCAATAACCTTGATATCTGAATGGAAAACGTCAGTGTAGGTGCTGGAAAATGGCCCCATGGTTTATGAAGTATCTTAATGTTTTGCACTGCTAGTCTCTACCACCCTAGCTTAGAGCCACGCATAATGTCCATGATGGGAGGCGATTGGCTTACGATTAATTGGCCAGAGGTAAACATGTCTTCCCCCTCAGTTCTACCTCAGGCGGTTCCGGTGATTCTCTTTACACTACGGTTTCATGCGTTACCATTATAGGGTACCTGGGCGAAAACCATACCCGGTGCTTTCCGCTTCCTCGTGTTGGTAGCGCGACACGATTGAGCTGCCGAGAAAACCTGACAATTAAGCCTCCTCACGCTTTTTTGCTTATAGGTTTGGGCAGTGAACAAGACGATACCCAACCCATTCTACGAAAAGGCGTCTTCCAAAAAGGAGGCAAAGCCTGCCAAGCCGAGTGGAGATGATGGGACTAAGCAGACAGAGGCGGAGGTCTGATTCAACCCTCGTGTACAGTTATAATAAAGCACTTTATACGTTCTTGGCCCCTGTCCTTTACTCGTAAAACGTTTTTTTTGGTTTATTGGCAATGCCCGCTTACCTGGACATTGTATGCTAGTTTTGGACACACACGGTCAGTAGGGGCACCCGGAATTGGGTCGGGTTGTGCCGGGTCACAGATTAACTACAGGCCGGTGGCGCGTTTACTTACTGCGTTTTACCCACCACGGCGCAACATGCAAAAGACGGAAAGGTTTGTCAAACCACACAGACTAGTTTCATAACAATTAATACGAGAATGCCGAATTTCCTCCTCCATACGGTTTCTTACGGACTATTTGACGGCTTCGACTTGTTATCATTGAGACAACACTAATTTCGGCTGTCTCAGCTAGGTTTTTTAGAATGGAACAGCACAGGAAGGGATTGGGTGTTGGTCAATGCATGGAGGATGTTTGTGAAAAAAAACGGAATAGGGCTAGTAACGCGGCATTGTGTACCCTCATTTGCGCGAGCGGGCACTGTTCTCACTGGATGCGTTCCTTGAAAATTTCCACAAACGACGGGATCTGGGTGTCTTTCTATAACAACACTGCCGTCACCCTGCAAGCGCTTCATCCCACTCAGGATTACACGCATTCAGTGGTAAAATTGTCAGCACAGCTCCTGGTCTTTGGAGGCCTGCGATGCAAACACGACTGGCAGGAGGCCTGTACCATCACAGGAGCATTTCGACGAAAGTTGAGCCATCACAAAGTGGCCCAGCGTGGACAGACGCTGGCATTATAAGGGCTTCTGAGGAATCCCATCAGGTCACAGACCGTTTTCTTTCCCTTTTGGGGTTTCAACCGGAAGCAATCGGCCATGGTGCAGAAAGCTCGCATGCCTAAATGTTTCCCTTGGTGAAACCCTAGTACATTAACAAAAATTAGAAAGCTTAATGACCCGAGACGCGTGAGCTACAGGCAGTCAAACTCGCCTAAGTGGCCAAAACACTTGCCTCTCCAAGCATTAGAGTTTAGTGCTTTTGCAGGTGGAGGTGTCGCATTTCCTAAATCTCAATGAAACCTCCTAGATACAGGATTGTGAACAAATGACCTCACGCCTTGGTGCATCAAATACTCTGCTGGTATCGTTTTTCAAAAAAAAACAATATTGCTACTTATTGGAATATCCATCAAACCTAATATTACACAAAAGCATTTCCTTCAACCCAAAGCACACTAGCCTTGAGTTTGTGTGGGTAACTGTGACCAATTTACTGCACATGGCACACGGAATAATGACAACTTGGACTTGATTGAAACGAGCAAGTACATATATTGGTCAGAGTTGCTCACGCGAAGGTCGTTCTGGGGCTGAAAAAACGACAACTCACTGAGTGTAATCATGTATGTAAAACCCTGTCTAATTAACAGAAACTACAGCTCCCACCTCAAAGCCGCTTTTAACTAAACCTCCTTCCCCTTGATTAAGAACCATGAAAATCGTACATAAGATGTATAAAAGCAATCCGTTTTCACACAAAACGACCAAAAGCCATTAGTCACCCATTCGTGCCTTCTTTGCCTCTGATTCTTCCACAATGTTGCTGCCGTTTCCTATCACAAGGGGTGGCGGCGGCGGCGGTGGTGGCATCATAGAGGAAAGAGGGGGTGGAGGCGGTATCATGCCTCCGGGAGGCATAAAAGGAGGAAAGGCAGGCGGCACAACCATGCCACCCACTAATCCCGTTCCACCAGGCGGGGGTGGCGCTCCACCCATTATGAAGGAGGTCGGTTGAGGTGGAGCCATTGTTGGAAGCTGCGCTCCAATCTTAGCTCGTTCGGTCTCTAGCTGCTGTTCAGCCTCAAAATGCGCCCGTACGTCTTCCGGAGTAATATAATCTTTTGCTCTCTTGCTCACAACCTCTGCAGAAGCTGCGTGACCATCCCAAATTAACTTATCTGGTTTTGCTTGCTTTGCACTAGATGCTTCTTCGGCAGTTTTACCGATCTGTGTTTCCTCTGATCCCACTCCAAATATGTCCGAGCGACGCTGAGCAAGTTGCTTTAGATTGCTGTCGATCAACGCACCCGAAGCATATACTTGGTCCTGTTCACGCTTTTCACGAATTTCCCGGTCCCGTTGTTCCAACCACTTTGGATCAAGAAGCCCCACGCGGATGTGCTTCGGCACCTGGCTGGCTGGGATCTTCTCCCCAGTGAAGGGAGATACAAGCAGGACCTGATTTTTCTGGGCTTCCGTCACGTCTCGATGAGCAGTGGCGGCCTTGGGGTCATAGTCGTGACGAATAAGTACTTGATCAGCAGAGGGTGGTGCAGGGCGCGCAATCTTTGGTAAAGCTTGAGGAGGCGCTGGCGGGTGTTCGACTAGCATAGTCTCCTCTTCATCTGACAACTCCATGTCCTCCCCACCGGCATCGTCAATTGCATCTTCATGCTGAAGTTCCTCTATTTCAGGGGCTGCGGTAGCTACAGTGGATGGTTCCTCGGTTTCCTCATCTAGGTCCTCCTCCTCATCCTCCATGTTGTTCAACTCAGCTGGAAGGGCATCAAAAGAGCCTGGAGGTGGTGGAGCGTTATTGAGTGGTTCATTTTGTTGTGGAAGGACATCGCCTCGTTCATCAGCAATTGTGCGAGCTCCAACTTCCTCAGGCGTGGTGGGCATTGGAAAACTGCCGGGCTCGTTTGGTTGGAAATCTACGGTCTCGACAACAACAAAATCGTGCCAGTCAATTTGAGCGTAAGCCATCCGCTCCCGTTCAGCTGCCTCTTCTTCCTTGCGCCGTTGGCGCTCCTGGTACTTGTGCCATTCTACACGATATTTGACACGTTCCAGGACTGATTTCGGATTTTTAAGCTCTTCCTCCAGCCCACTAACCAAATCACGTGGAGGAATAAGAACTTTAGTGTATTGTTCCACCAATTTTGTGAAATAACCAAACATGTTGTGCTGGGTACGTAGGAAGTCAAACTGATAGTTCCTCTGCTCACGATTCATTAGTTGGGCAAGAAACTGCTTCCCATTACGTGAAACGAATTGAGCAGTTAGCTTAACAATGTCAATATCAAGCGCACTTATGGAAGCTGGATCGTGCACAAATTCGAACTCTGGAGGGGGTTCCTTAGGAATAAACGAGTCCTGGATGAGCTTCGGCGCATCTTGTCCGAGGCGAGCCGCTGAAGGCACGGTCACTCTCATTCCAATAGATTCGACAGCTTTGCCTTCTGTAAAATCTTTCACTTTGTGCTGATAATAGGCATGATAAGGGTCCGTGGGGTTGAGGAAGTTGAACTTGGGATTATTAATCTCATTTTGCCGAATGCGACACTCGAAGTCAGGTCCATTGCGAGCAACAAAGCTTGCAGTTTTGTCAACAATGTTGCGGACCTCCGGAGGTGGATATATTATCCCAATCTTGGGGTTGATGGGCTTATTTTCAGGGGCCACTTCAGTCATAGCTAGTTAGCCTAAAATACGCAAAGATTGAAGAAATTGACCTATAAATTAGAGGACTAATGACGATTAAAAATACTAAATATGCAGAACGTCAATGCACTGTTTCCATAATAATATGCTGCAGCTACTATGAGGTTCAGATGACCCTAATATGTGATGGTAACGTGAACTAAATCCCCATAAGACGACGATACGGGGCAATCATGCCGAACCAACGATGTTGATCACTTCAAATTACGTATAATACTTTAAGTTTGCCATGTGTAAATTTAATTTTTAAATGGAAATAAGCTTCCGTCTGTTTACGGGAAAAGGGTAATGGACGACAAAATAGGACCGGATATGTTATGCAATGGAGGCGGAGACTAAGCAAATTTTTAACATGATTAAATAGGGTCTTCGAAACGAGTAATTTAACCACTGACATTATTTGTAACAGGATTTAGAGCCGATATTAGAAAAATTAGGGTCATAACTCAAGTATTACAAACAAATTTACAATTCACGGTAAGCAAAACATAACTGCAAGAGTCCTCAGGGATCAACAATCCTATGGCGTGCACCAAAAACTAACGGTTTCTTTTGGGAGGGTATTATATTAAAATAACATAGAGTATTGGGGGATTCAGTCTAACCTAAAACAATTCACAACGGGAGATCAGCATCAAAACATCCAAAAAAGGAATCAAGACGTATTTATCTGCTCAGTACAAATGATCCTGTAATAAAGTCTAAAAGAATAGATGAATATAATCTATAGCACAGACGCTGGCACCTAAACTTATATTACCGAGCACAGTGCTAGAAAAAACATGAGTTAGTTGAAAGTTTCCATAAAAACAAGCATTTGATATCATAGGCTCGGAGGATAGTTAAGAGTAAAACAGCCAAATAAAAGATTCTGCGTGACTATTTGCAAGATTCATGTCGCAGAGTAATAAGAAGTGGAACAGGGTTGAGCATTAAACATTCCGGATTAAGAAGTCAATATAAATCACAAGACTACAAATGTGGAGTGCCGGAAAATTTCGAACACCGGATTGGAAAGCAGAATTCGAAACGATATCCATTGAAAACCAAGACTATGACTGGGTTGAATGGACAGAGATCACATTGGAGGGCTAATTACTTAATTTGGACCAATTTAGGCACCGAGTTTCGGTATTTGCTGTCTGCTTGAAATCAAATTTGCACTATGCAGTCACAAAACACGGTTTTAAATGGTAAGCATAAAAAAAGGACATTTTTGACGACCTCCGTGAAAAGGGAGACAATCTACAAACGTAAATGAGAAATTTGAAATGGTGGCTCCTCAAAGAACAATATGACACAAGTGTAGGGACATAATGTTACTATTTTATTTAAAAAAAGTGTTTGAATAAATGTAGAGGAATTGAAGCTATTTCAAAACTACAAGAGTACGTTAACCACATATTACTTGCAAACGGATTATTACTGGAGTGAATATTCACACAGCCACAAATTTATTACAGCCAATGAAAAACAGCTTAAGCCGGAGCGTGTTGACGGTGTTCGTACATTCTTATATAAAAACAGCCAATGATAAGCAGGTTGGTGCGTTTTTTAAACCCAATTAATCAACTGTTCTCAGTTCTGAAAAATCAGGTTTCTGAAGGTCTTGATCGACAACGGTTGGAGCTTGTTTTATTTATATACAAATAGACTTGGCCATCGATAAGTGTTCCTGAACTTATATACAATTTAATATTTAGGAAAAGTTTCTTTGTTTTTAGAAAACGCAAAAAAGAAATGGATATTACTGCTTTGAAATGCATGGGTCGATAGGACGCTGGTGAAAATTTTCACTTGGTGTTTTCTGAGGGAAATTTGGACGAACACAGCAGCTCTAATCTAGTTGTCTGATGAATGAAAAAGGCCACGCAATACTGGCATAAATTACAATCAAAATTTATTTTCAAGCAGAGTTTCTGTGAGGCGATTGAAGATTACGCTGCAAGTCAAGTCAATTAACAATAACTCGTTAATGCTGCAACCCCATTACCAGTTTGAAAACGATGTCATTGTTTGCTTTACCATAAGTTACCGCATTACTCTTTCATACAAAATATCAAATTAAATTTATTTGACCAAACGAAATAATTATGATATATCCAGATGAGCAATGTAGCCGGAATGAATGCATCCAAATAACAAATGTCCAAATGCGATAAAAAGTTATAATATTGCCAAAAATAACAAATAATGCAGACATTATTTCTAGAACATTTGAAGTTTAATAAATAAAGAGAAACTTTTTGATTACATCCTAAGATTAAGAAAACAAATTCATGTATTAATATAACGTGCTGCCTTATGCATCCACGAACTACATGGTATAATTTTCTCCTAGCAATTAAATTAGAACTTTGAACTAATTCGTAAAAGTAATTTAGAGTGATGTGCAGTTATTTTTCCTGCCAACCCGCCTCGAATAGACAAAAATTGCATTTAATGGCAACGGCTGTCTATCTGGGCATATAATGGGAGTAGTAATTTTTGGCTTTCTGTTACAATATTGCATTTCATGAATTGATAGATTTTCATCAGCCTGGAACCTCACTACTCTAAAACAACTGCATTCACTGCTTTAATATTTGCACTTTTTTAGTGTATATTGCATTCATTTTATCTTTAGACATGCATGAAATGTCGGTCAAATCCTAGCAATTTAATGCTTGAAAGTCCTAGCAGACATGCACGGCGGACAAAATAAGAAAATCTATAATGTACCGAATTTGACGTGTTAACCTAAATTATAAATAGCGCGACAAACGTGATTATTGAAATCTAAAATTGCATAAAGCAACTTATAGTATAATGAATGACAACATCTCGGTACCAAATATTTTTTACTGCTAGTATCATGAGAAATCTATACAATCTTTCAAAATGTGTATGAGTCATTCTAAAGCCCCATTGTATTAATTTGAGATTGTTTTTATCATAATGACATTGTGCTTTTGGTGAGGTTACAGATTACTTGCTCTCTTGCATCTTTGAATAGTGTATTTAATGTAACTTATTTGATATCATGGATAGCGGATCGACGAATCCTGACATTACCCAGACATGCATTGAACGCAAGCACCATCGTCAATTGAATAGCAGTTTTCACGTTGCTATTCAGGACTTTCTTCACGGAATAAAATACTGAATTATCAGATGTGTATTTTGAGTCAGCTTTTTAGTATCCTATAATTCTAAAGGATCATTTTTTTGTAGAAAATTTGAATTTAGGTGCTGTTCGACACATATCAGTTTAGAGTTTATATTGGGCATTCATTGTGTAAGGTTGATGAATATATTTCAAATCCTACACTATAAAACTTAATATGTCTGAATACCAAGGTGTGCAAGCGTTTTCATTGAATTTAGGTTTATGGGTACGTTTTAAAACTCTGTCCTTTCGCGCCTTTCCCAAGTCATCCAATCAACACGCAAGTTTGATTTCTCTCGACGATCTAACAGAATAAGGTTTCACTATTTCTTAATTTGATACGATTGACTCTGATTTAGTTTAGACTTGTTTGCTGCTTTTTTAATAGCTTTAGTTTTGATAAAAGCAAACGCTGTCATTCTTTCAAAATTTTTTCATCATATGCTCAGACTCCTCTTTTTAAAAATGTATCTCATGGTTCCTGTCTTTTGTGAAGTTTCAAGTGACCAGCAATCTTAACAGCACATTTTCTTCTTGGTGTTCTAATGCAAATAGTCTACATGTGTTTTCTTCTATAACTTCTATAACTTCTTCTTCCATATGTTTGTCTTCTTTCCTATGGTATTGCAAGGTGGGATACATTACCAGAACATGGTTTTGACTGTCGGATTTTGTGTCGACACGCCCAAGTAGCTGTACTTTGCCTAGTAGTGGTAGTGTTCCGAATTTAACTGTGTCCTTATGTGAGGCGCTTGAAATCCATATAGTTTAACGAAGCTGTTGTTAATCGTGTTTATTCACTCCTTAATTCAACCACTCCATCCTCCGACACAGGGTTCCGTTTTCCGCAGTATGCTGCCAGCCGCGCGGATTCTCGACTCTCCCCTTACTCTCACGAATATTTGTCTTGGATTATCCTCATACCTAGGTCTTGATTGTATCGAATGTATGACTCACGCATCTGAGGCATAAATACACACGCGATAATGCCATCCACGATACAACAACACCAATGTGGTTGAGGTCTGAAGTAAACGATTGTGTCCACGTCCTCTCTAGTCTTTTTCTTCATCACTAATATCACGGAAGCATAATCGGGTCAGAATTAATTCAGTGGCTACGGCGTGGTTCAAGACCGCTTGCTGGGGGCCACAATAAAGCGTTTCATTTTAATATTCCGGTGTTGCTTTGTTTCACCACTGTCTTGATGCAAACAAGTTACATCTATCACACATTTTGCTGCGTCTCTGGAGCAAGGACGCTCCCACTCGATATTATGCAATAATTTTTTTGTCTAGTTTATGATTTGGGTGAGCTTGTAACTTAGTTACTTATGACTGAATGTAACAGCTCATGGCAAGTTCATTGGACCCTATCGATCATAGTGCAGTTGCTATGTACTCGAATTAAATGCTTCTCGTTGCAATCTCTAGTTTCCTGCATTATTTTTATTCGTGAGTGAATATCCTCGTTTAAGTGCGCGGTGTTACGAAGCCACAATGTTTTGGTCCGTTTACTTATTATTTGTATCTTTCATTACTGAGCATAGATCTTTGTACATTTAGCTTCGAATGAATTGCCTTAACCAGGTAAAAGGTCTATTGTGTTTGATGATCACGTTCACGTACCGGTGATTTGTAGTATTCTTTGCTTCGTCAAGTAATATCCTCATTAGCCAAAGACTATACGTTCATGAAGAACGTATTCTGCCTTTTGTCGCTTTGGTATTTCGGCCGGACCAAATATCGATACATTTTTAGTTTAGTGCACCTGTCCGCTCCTCATGATTCGGCTTCTTCCATCTGCTCTCGCCTTATTTCTGTGCATATTCAAAAGAATGCAACTACTCATCGCTTGGTGTTCTTGTAAATGCTTCGACATTCAGTAGAAATATCACCATATTAATTCCAGTGATGATTAGGTACTATTGTTATATATACTTCTCTTTTTTTCTCTAGACACATGTTTCGGAGGCCTCGTAGAGCTTATAGGGGGCCTCGGAAAGATGAATCCGATGAGGAAAGTGAAACTACTTCACCAGGTCCGGTTCCCAATCCAGTAAATCCCCCACAGTTGTCAGGAAGCAAGTCAACTCTCAGCTTCGGAGATGACCTTGAAGGCACATTGTGTTTACCTTTTCTATATGCGCCTTTATAGAACCCGAAACTTTTAAAGTTAGGCGTCCCGCTCATAGTCGACGAGTGTTAAAGCAACTGAAGGAGGGTAAGAGCTCTCTGAAGTCGACAACTCCGGAAGTGGATTCTACACGAAAAGACCCTCCACCAGAACGAGTTCACACGGTAGGTTTATGCTTTTCGTGTGTGCCTTATTCGTCTTCAGTATCCAGCCACACTGAATGAGTCACCTCACAAGGACAACATGACAAACGAGGACGAGATCATTAAAGTGAAACCATTGCATCGTACTTCGTCAGAACAATTTTCCTCTATGCTCAAACGTACGTAAACTCCGATATTTTGGCATTTCATGCAATACCATCTTGCAATTCATACATATGTGTATTTTAGAGGGTGTGATTCCTGATGCGAATACAATACACATGGTTCGCAAACAGCGACAGCAAGCCAAGTTCCAGCTGGAAGCAGAGGAGGAGGGTGCATCACCTCCTCACGTAGCAATCAATGATGGTCGTCGTCTTGTCAGGTACGGCGCCACAATTATTAATTGTCTGATGAACACAGTTTAGTCTGAAAGTTACTGGCAAAATTTAAAACCAAAACGCCGAATTAAATATGCCCCAATCCCATTTTCGTCTGTTACTCGCCAAAATGTATTTTTTTACTGAGGAATCTAGATTTTCGACGGCTTTGGGAGCTAATGAGGTTTGGAGTTGGAAACTCATTTTATCTAAACAGACCTGAAAGCCGTTGAAATTAGTAAACGCCCACATGTTTCACTCAGTTAAAATTAATGTCTGTTCAATAACATCATCAATCTTTTAATTAAGTTCGTGTGAAGTATAAAAAACTTAATTGTCCGGGTCATTCACGCATGAAGTTGAAGGCTTTTGTCGTCGTTTTAACGAAAAACCGGAGCGTGTACCTGGAAATGCCCTCCTGGTGATATTCTTGAAGAGACATACGGGTAATTTTCGTGCCCTCCTTGTTTCGGTGGAGGAATGAATGACGTTAGAGAATGCTAACACTTCCATCTCTTTTAATGCGTCATCTTTGTAAATCGCACGAGCCGATTTGCACGGAAATGTTGTCGGCCGACTAGGCATGTGGATTCAGGTCTTCCTACCGCAAAACAATCGTGGCGTGGCGTTCTCTCGCACAAACCCCCGACTCAGTATCCGGTTAGTATAGAGTTTTGAAAGAATCATATTCGTGCGTAGACAAATCTACCCGAAGCGGGCGAAACACAGTATTTTCGGTCGGTTTTGTATACGCCAGCGCAGATTGAAAATCGTCACTAAAGTAAGATGCCCAACCACAGGGGTTTACTTGTGAACTAATTTTGGCTAATTAGATATTATACTGGGGGAAATTTGTTGTAATTGGTTATCGGATTTGCACAAATTAGGCTCCATTAATTTTACACTGCTTATCCATTTTTTTGTAAATGAGCTTACATCACAGTGTCCTGTGAATTTTGCACGAACTTTTATTTTTAATAATTCTGATGCGGTTAAGTTCATCAGGGTTAAATTAATCCCCTGTAGTTTAGGACTTTGCGCACTGTTGGGGTGTCTTATTAGGTATTTTTTAATCCTTAATTCGAAATTCTTCTCTTCAACCACAGCATCGTCGCTATATTTGCACCGAATTCAAATCAAACCGAAATTCATTCGTCTTCACCTGTCAAATTAATGCAAACTGTAAATATCCATTAATGTCAACTTTCCATCGGGAACGAATTTCGTTAAAAACTCACGTAGCTTTTGCCTTTTTGACCCTTCGAACCGTGCATTCACACGTGTCTGCGCCCACTTAATTAGGTGTAAACCCCATTCTTTTGGTGGTAGTAGATCTAGCACGCACTGTTGCTTTCCTGGAGGTCGTTCTTAAGTCAAAGCGCCCACGTGTTTCCCTGGGATATCTCATCTTTTAACTGCAGTTAGTTATGTAGGAGAAGTTCAGTTTATCTTGCGGAGGATGATCCAACCTGTGGAATCAGTGTTTTTTATTGCATGCGGTGGCTAGTCTGATGTCCTCTGCCTATCAAGACGAGTAAAACCGAACGGAGGTCTGAATATTATGCTTATTCGCTCTACAAGTGTTACTGACAACTACGAACGATTTAATCCATTTGAATAGCAGCATCAATGCATGATTGTGAAACTTTCGGGTAAATGTCTACAATTAAAATCACAATGGACACCGCCAAGTACGCTGAAATGTTCACAGCGTGTAGCCTTGTTAGAAGCTGGGTGTAATTGACTTTGCTGCATGTTGGAGTAAATTTTCCCCTATCCAAGGGAAGAAGACGACGACGACGCCGAGGAAGAGGACTATGAGGGGGGCGGCAACGTTTACAATCGCCAGCGGCCCGCCTTCACGGTGACTGCCGAATACCGCGACCCAAACAGCCGTCGTCGTGTCGACATCTCGAGGGGCCTCCAGCGTCGCAGGGAGCGGGAGCAGCGCGAGGGCAACGCCGACATCCGGTCGATGATTGAAGCCGTTGAAAATGAGGAGAAGAAGAAGCTTCAGGATGGCGAACTGGAAGCGGAGGAGGAGGAGGCGGAAGATGCTTGGGAAAAGCAGCAAATTCAAAAAGCCGTCTCTAACAAGGTAGTCAGTTAGACATTGGAATTGCGGAGCCTCATTCACCGCCACTCTCCTCACCTAAAAGCCGTCTTTAATTTCTAGAATTCGGCTGTCTTAGAGGCTCTTGCCCCGTCGCCGCCGCCGTCGTCTGACGGCGGTCTTCTTCCCAAGCCCCTTCGCCGTGCAACTGACTTTGGCGATGTCACACTGGCCTCTGTAAAGGCCACTCTTCAAGCACGGTAATGATTCCTCGTTTTCTAATGCATAAAAGCACCAAGGACCTCGGCTAGGTGACACAAGCGATGACGGTTAGCCACCTACATTCGCAGTCACTGACTTGTCGAAATCGTTGCATCATTGGCAGTTGTTTGTTGTAGACTGGACAAAAAACGGGAAGCGATGCTGGCAAACAAGTCAGAGCTAGAGGCAGCGCAGGGCGATTTGGCCCGCGGCCGAGTCGCGATTTCAGATTCGCGCTTGAAGTTGCCGGAACTTGCGAACGCACTAGCCTTTTACATGGAAATCCGCGAATACGTTCGTGATGTGATCTGCTGCTTAAATGAAAAAGTGTGCTCTTTGTGTGCTTTATCCTATGTTCACATGTTATTCTTCGATTTACACTTTTTTTTTGATAAATTTCAGATGCCGAAAATCGAGTACATGGACAGGAAATCTATCATCTTGTATCGTGAGCGTGCTGACACCCTAATGTCGAGGCGACGGGCTGACGTCGGGGATATGGCCGATGAAGCGGCTGGTAGGTATTTTCGTAAAATTACATTTACTTTGTTTTAATAGTAGTGTATCGTAACAATGGTTATGTTATAGGCGTTGTTGAAAACGGTGATAACCCTGAGGCAGCAAAATCAGCGGAAGCTCGGAGGCGACGCAAGGCCGACAGAGAGGCTCGACGGTAGGCACTGTGTTACTGAGGATGTGTCCTATGCAACCGTTTGTCTGAAGTTGAGAGTGCGATCACACAGCTTAGGTGCACTTGCATTGGTTCGCGCTGCTTTTTCATTGCATTAATAGCTGTTTACCAGCCTTCGAATAATCTCACCTGGCGAAACGCAAACTTGTCTGGCACTGCAATCATCACTGACGCACAAAATTACTCCTCAGCAGTTGCTATTTTTCCTTCAGTACACGACGACGACATCAGAGTAAGCCCGATGAAGTCCAAAGTAAACGCCTGGAGGCAACAATCGGAGTCGTTCCATCGTACGAAGGAGTTAGTTCGGACGACGAGGAGCCCCAGGCCGTCATTGCTAGGCGGGCGGCCGATTTCGGTAAGAATGCTCTCACTGACGCCCGAACTTTTGTTTTTCGCTTGTAAAACACGACACTTTGCTCAAAGCGCGTTCGGGTGTACGCGGCATAACGCGCGATCGGAAGCGTGGTTCAGGCTTGGAAACGGATAGCCTCGTCATCCTCATCGTCGCTGATATAGGTCTCAAGCGCATGCATAAGCGGGATAAGTGTTGCTATTATAGACATAGAAAATGTTTGTTATGTGAAGAATGTCTGCGAAGGCACTGTATTATGAAGTGTAGGTCCAGAGAGGAGTGAATTAGCCATGGCGACAACGTGCCTTAGCAATCACTGGTAGCCTGCTTCAGTCCCATTTGGTTGTGCACAAGGGAGTTTGCTTTTGCCGAGCAGACGTGCTGAGGGAATACGGACTGGAAAGGACGGTGCTTCCGATGCTCGCGAATTCGAGGTTCTTCGCTGTTCACTGCCTGCATAGTTTAGCGCGTGAAAGGCTGCACTGCGGTGAGTATTCAAATGAATGCACGTTTGGGAAGCGGTATCGAGCCACAAGACGTTGACAGAGCCTTGTGTACTTGATGTGTTACTTGCCCTTCCTCAGAACCAAACGTCGAGGTCCATTCAAATCCTGTTTTCTTGATAAATGAGGCCTTTTGATGGCCAAATCCAGTCGCTTCATGCTTCTTTGGACGCGTGTCCGTGCGAACTGGGACAGATTTTCTAATCGTGTCACCCTAACTGGCTCAGTAGTCCGGTACGGAGATAATTTAATTTAAACAAACTTCGTATTGTGTCTTTTTCTATTTTTTTCGTCCTCATGTCTTTCTGCGTGAGGTTACAGCTCTCCATTGCGCACACTCTCACCCCCTTTCGCTTAAATTGTTGAAAACGCATTCCTCACTGATATATCTACGCGGCGCCATTAACTGGATGCTGGGTTTATGCAGCAACTAGCTATATGGGCTGTCCTAATTTCTAATTATGCAAAAACGTAATAAACAGCATGACAGTATCAGATTTTTCAGGAGCTAATTTGTCTAGTTGATTTCATGCACCTGGATTTCCTCTTTTTAACAGACTCTCTCAAGTTTGTATGAACACACAGCCAACCATTTGTTGTCAAGGTACTCAAGAGCCTTATCTTCAAAATCACAGCCTCCAAGTTGATTCATCTATTTACGGATAACCGGGCCGAATTCCTAAACGTGGCCCCATTTACGGATGTTGTATTATTACGTAAACGTGCAAAATCCCTTTATTGTACTCTGATATTTCACCAGCATCTAAACCCGAAAGCCCATTTAGGTGCGCACTATTCGTGTTAACAGGGGCATGGGTGAATGGGACGTGGTGCGTCAAGATTAAATAAGCAAGTCTGTTCGCCATGCGGCCGAGGTCGAATTTTCATTTTCTTGTTCTCCGAAGTAGATTTTGTTGAATGGGTGGCTCAGACGAGTTTGTGAATGGTTTTACCGACTCCTATCAAAATATTTTACTTGGCTCCTATTGGACCAGTTGCGATGTGAAGCACAATAATATCCAAAATCGACCTGTTTATCGCCTTGATGTAGCTGTGTTAACCGGGTTGACTGTGACTATACTTAGAATAGTATAATAAAATGGCTACTTTTGTTGAATGCCCGTTGTGCGTATTTTACACTTATTTATTGCTTGCACTTCCTTTGCCACTGCAGCGGATATAAAGAACGACGCGGAGCACATCTTTGACGATGTGGTGGAGGAGTTTTGTGCAATCGCCTGCATTCTCCGCCGCTTCGCCGAGTGGCGTGAGAGGTTGGCGCGAACCTACGCACAGGCCTACATCCCAATGTGTCTGCCCCAACTCCTGGCTCCCCTCATTCGCCTCCAGGTGCTCACCTGGAACCCTCTAGAGGTGGGTGGCACTCTCGTTTGGCGTCTGCCACTGGCGCGTATTGCATGCCACTAATTATGAAATTCATTCACAGCACTACATTTTGAAGCGATCACTAGTAATTGTTCAAACATAGTAATTGCCGATCTTCGTCTCTTGTTGAGTCCTTAGTTTTCAAACATGGAATATTTCAGCGCATCTTTATTGGTAATGTTGGATAATTTCGTTAAGCTTAACAACTTGGAGATGTTGGTTTGCAAAGGGGGACAGCTTCGCTCTAAGCTGCAGTCACTGCAGGATGCAAATTTTTAAAGCTTTACCTAGACACTTGTCTGCAACTACTTCCTGCACTACCTGTTTTCTTGTCGGAGCTACTCATAATGCGCATCGCCCATCGGATTTTTTGTAGGCCAACTGCCCCTCCTTCGACGAGTATCCGTGGTTTGGATGTTTGTTGGACCACTACGCGGGTCTCAGGCAGACGGGCGGGGGAGCGCACGAGCACGCGCCCGCCGGCGACGAGGCCCAAAAGGTCCTCCACTCGCTTGGCACCTCGCCTGACCACGAACTCTCAGTGATTCCTCTGGCTATCGAAAGGGTGCTTTTGCCAAGGCTCACAGGTCTGTTCTTGTCCAGCCCCTACCACCTCTATGACCACTTGCTGCAGCATTCTATCACTGTGGTTCACTCGAGAGCGGGATAACGAAGTTGGGATTGTGAGCGAATGCATAGAGTCACAAGCCGGAATTCGGGAGTCTATCGGATGTCTGGCTTTCGTTAGCAGATCATCTAGGCTGTTATTGGTTCATTTTTCGGTCTGAGGAGTGCACCAAGCGGTGACTATTGGCCGCGCGCTCTCATTGACCCTAGACACTGCAAGAAGGCTCCGTCGATGGCTGTGTGGCACTATTTTTTTTTTATTGAATGAAATACCCATTTGTGTGCAGTTTCTTTGCTTTAATTTGCATGAAAAATTTGACCATTCCTTGTTTCTTGTCAATTCTGTTTTAAATGCTGAATCAGTCTAAATCTTCACTCGCTTCCTAATTGCTCATTAAAATAAAATGCGCATTTTGAATTTGCGTGCTCGGTTTAATTCACCAAGTTTGACACGTGGTGGATCAGTGTGATGTGTAGTGCGTGCAGCACAAATCACCTCTGACAGTTTTCCCACTCTTTCAACTCTGGGTCTCTGGGCGGGTAAGGTCTCTAACGTGGCGGCGCCTTGTGTATTAAAAAATGCCATCACAATGAGCGTGATGGCGTTTTTTTACATTTTGTTCAACTCGCGGGACCCTTTTACTTGCTGGGAAGGCTTGGTGTTGTCGTTAGCGAAGCTTGACTCGGTCGCATTTCTGCTGACAACAGAATTGTTTTCGATTGGACGTCACTTCAGTTTGTGAGACCTCCTTGATATTGGGACTGAGTTCTAAAGGCGTACAAGAAAATTTCGTGGAAGTATCTAACCTCCGCTTTCATGACCACCGATTCGAAAGTGTCCTGGAGAGGAATTCTGAAATAGGCCTCATTGTTCCTTTGACTTGTAAACCTAAGCATACTTTCTCTGCCACAGAGATTGTTTCGGCTTCGTGGGACCCGATGTCGTGGAGCCAGACACAGCGTCTCGTCACTCTTCTGCGCACCTTCGCGGCCCTGTGGCCCACCGTCTCGGTGGACAACAAGGCCACCCAACGGCTCTTCGAAGCCGCTCTGCAACGCATGGAGCAGACCATCCAAATGGACGTCTTTATACCCCTCTACTCGAAAATGTACGTGTTTGTTTAATTTGCCATTACACTTAGGTGCCTTTGTGTACCAATCCGGGTTGTTTACCCGCTCAGTTGAAGTCCTGAACGGTGACTCGCGTTTTCACTTGTTTCGTGTGTGGTTGTCTCAAATGACTCAGGGATGGGTTCTTTGCTCTGTGGTCTAATTCAACAACTAGTCGGATTTAGTCATATTTACTTAGAGTTCGCTTCGCGTACGTACAGCACTCCTCACGAGATCTCAATCTGAACACTATCACACTGTACGGCCTCAAGTTTCAACACATTTTGTCTTTGACGTGGCACGCGTGCTGAGTGTTTCCTACTCACGTGGTCTCATTTTTACTCCAAAGTTTACATTTAGATTTCCTTTTGTTGATCGCACATTTTGAACATCTAGCCGCCGCGTAATTTGCAATTTTTTTATCAGTAGCTGTGACAGCCTCACAGCGAATGAATTGGATGGACTTACTTGACTCAATACAGGTAGATGGGGTGTAGCCTTTTTCCACACTCCCTGATTCACACCAAAACACTGAGCAGACACCGTGTGCATCATGGGCTCCCTGATTCCAAGCCCCAAAGTGACTATGCGGAACTGGTCGTGGATTTAGTTATCCTAAACAGATTGCCGAATGGGGTGGCCTAGCGGTTGCGATTTTCGAGCTCACGCTCTAATCACGCCCGTGTGTCGCCACCTTACTCAATTCTCCTTCTTCCAACCTCTTCGGTTTTTATGACCCTTCATTATTCCTCGAGTAAACTGCTCCGGTTAATTCTCATGTCAATCACTATTTTTTGTTCAGTTTCTTTTGTAAAAAACACAAGGTATCAATTTCGTCTCTACAAGTTCTTCAATACTATTATTTACCTAATAATCCTATGTAATTAAAAATGTATCCTCAAGGAGGAAGCCTCGTGGCTTGTAATTATTGTGCTCTGCAATTTGGCTCGTGTCCATTGCCTGAGCAATTTTCCCTCTTTTTCATAAAATCTCTAAAAACTACTTCAACTTTTTCCCCATAACAGTTGCTGGAGCATTGTTCTCACTTGAGTTTCATGATTAAGACCATGGGAAACCAAGTATCCTCAGCATGCAATTTCATGGTTATCTATGTGGTTTGTCTTGAAATACGCCGTGATTTAGGAAACTGCCTTGAACACCTACCGCTCAGAGCTACTTTGACGCAATTTCCATTTATGCGTCAAATCAGAATCAAATGGAGATGGCTCGCTATAATCATTAACTAACCTAATCTTTAAGTAGTTGCATCACCCCTTTGTGTTCAGCTTGTCCACTAACCAACTTCTTATCCAACATGATGTTTGATGGTCTATAGTGTCGATTTAGTAGACGAATTCTGCCTACAACGTCGTTTCCTTACTCATATTCTGATTACTGCGCCTGTAAACCCTGGTGAATCTTCCTTGGTTGATTGAATAGTTGTGTGGTGAAATCCCGTTGTCTAAATGGAGATGCGTGTGTTGTCGCGTTCGGTTGCTCTCGCTTGTCCTCCTTTCAATCTAGTGAATTCGCTACACATTGAGGCGTCCCCACGGCGGTGGCCTCAGAGACATTGACGAATTTCGATAATTTCTTTTATGATGGACGTCTTCACTTTTTAGATTTTTCAATCTAGCATTGTCGTGGGGCCACTTTAAATAGAGGGAGGTTGCATAGAAATCATTTGTTATACGTACAACGGCACGACAAATCATCATTATGCGTCTTGATTCCAAGTATACTTTCCCAACGCCAATTATTATTGTTGATTACAACTCGGATTATTTCGATTTAGTGGCGGAAATCACAGTTAATCAGGCGCCCCGATTTATGTTGTTAAAACGTCGCATTTGTTATCATGTTTTTGCGCTGACTTAAGTTGGCAAGTTGGGGAACATTTGAAATACTGGCCACTTCGCGGAAGAGTTCCAATGACTTCTTCGCTCTTCCACAGTCGATTTTGACACGAAATCACTCTTATGCAGCTACATTTAACCGCGGGAGTGATGTTCCGTCTTTATTTCAACAACGACTTGGTATTTACAGTAGCGTATGTAGCAATAAATAAAGTTGGTCATACAAGAACTGCGTGCTTGAAACGGCGCTCACAGGAAACCCGGCGTGACAACATAGCATCTCACTTCGTTCGACACGTTTCAGCTCAACTCGGCTTATTCCCAAGCCCGCGTCGCTACTTGGTACAAAGGGCTGCTAGTCTGTTGGTTCGGCCACGTCAACTTGGCGTCATCGTTTAATTGACGCGTGCTAGTAAGATTCTCTTCAGTCGGTCAATTTAAGTAGTTTTTTGTAACTCCTTGCCGTTTAATCCAAACAGTAAAACATCGCAATCGACAGATATTGAAACCAATTTAATAGCTATAAGCAGGCTTTCAAACGATGTCGTAAAATTGGTTGTAGTGACAAATTTACTTCTAATGATCTCATGCAATCACTTGTACCGGACATTCGGGTGGTGTTCATTTTTAAACCAACTACTTAGCTTCATCAATTCCCATTTTTGCGTTCTAGTGTTATGTCTGATCCTCAGAGTCCCGGGCGCCTCTTCTTTAATCGTCAGTTGAACGTCGCAATGAAGGTTTGTAACTTTTTTTGACAATTTTATGTGGTACTTGCCACGGTGATGCACTTCATGGCTGCTATTTTTTACATATTTGTTTTGCTTACTCGAGTCAGCTTTCTTTGAACTATGTTCTAAGACTAAGTTCCTTGCAATTTATCCCTTTTAGCTCCTTTCAAATCTTCTTCAATGGCACGATCTGTTGGCCCCTGCTGCTTTAAAACACCTCGCCTTCACCTGCCTTGTAAATCGTTACATCCTCATTGGTTTCGCTAGCCTTATGTCCACCTCGGTGGGCGAGGGGCCGAGTGAACTGGAGCTGTGGCAGGAGGTCGCCAGTCGTCTCAGAGCCATTGTTGGACAGCTCCCCGCTGATTGGCTAACTGATCCAGGGGACGATAAGTTGGCTCAATTAAGGCGATTTGTGAATCAGCTTATTGAGAAGGTGGCGCCAGAGGACACAGCAGTTCCTACTGTTGAGACGAAGGAGGAGATGACGATGAAGTAAGTGTAGTTGCAAAAACCTAGTGTAGATGTACTTGGGTCCTCATACAAGTCATCAAGACTACAGGTCCCTCACTGCGCACATTCAGAGATCCACCACGCGGTGTCTAATGCAGAGAGCTCTGCCCCTCCCCCCTTAATTCTTGCAATGAACCGTCGAAGCCTTTGTCTCAGTCTCGTTTCATTCCACCAATTCGCAATGCACTTTGGGCATATTGAAGTTACCAAGAAGGGAATATGTTGCTGGACCACGTAATTGTGGTAATCTCTCGCAACGTCACTCGCGTGTGCTGTTGTCACGATCCTGGAATTTTTTTCTGCAATCCATCACATCTTCGAAGTTAGCTGGAGTGTTTTCGGAAAACGCATTAACATTCCCCTAGTATTGTTTACATGCATTCTCAGAATCCCCAAGAAGTCTCCAAACCTGCATCACTTTTTTTATCTTTTGTGATGAAGTCTATCTCCCTTTTAGGCCAGTGTTGAAGAAACTCAAGCGAATCCAAAATCGTCTTTTGGCCAAGCCCCCTTGAGCGTTACGATAAAGTATACTCGACCGCAAATTGCGCTCACAAATAAAAGAAAATTTATGTGACTTTGTTTGTACTCTAGCCGAAAACACCGCCCCTCCGCCTTACTCTACCCAAATTTTCACCGACATGGCTTGGAAAAGCAGTACATTTTTTCTTCTACTTGCCGTTCTTTTGACCAAGTTTTTTAAACTTTCCACGAAAGAGACAGGAAAGCGGCTTTATTTCGAAGCCTGTGTTAGTCGATTTAGCTCACAGCATCTGTAAATGGGATACTAAACTAACAAAACCCACATAGTGTTTCTCGGAGTAAGTTGGGTGATTTGTATGCCCTTTATGAGTGTCTTGATGGTTCGTGGATTCGATCTGGGATCGTTTCACTGAGCTTTTCGATTTAGTCAGTTGTGTAAATGCCGTCTCGGTTTAGTCACATTCGAAGGTTCCGGTTTTGGATGATGATGTGTATCCTGCACATCGTCGACACAACCTCTGTTCACCACACGATTCTTCACTTTTATTGCAAGTGCTAAGTGGAAGCAGATTTATTTTGAAATGCCTTTAATTTCCTCTAGTGCCGTGTTGTATTCTGACCCACGAATACCGCACTGTCACATCTGTTCCACGACGGTTTAGCAACTCAATGTGCAAAACTGCTAAAGTTAAAGAGCCAGTGCATATGAACTTTGCAATCGTGAATTCAAAAAAAAATCGGTGTTCAAGATTCGAAATACATTGTAAATCATTGGGGTCTGTACGTGTTTTTGTCAAACTTGATAAATTTCATCTATCCTTGTGGGCATCTATACCAAGTTTGTCCACGCACATTTTAAAACAGCACGAATTCTGCGATCAACTTCAGGTAAGTGGGTTTAGACCGTTTGTCTTTACACGAACCTTTTACTCCTTAAGGAACCAATTTCTTCAAACAGGTTGCAGGCCCAATTGCAAACAAGACCCATATCAAGAAGACAGCCTGAAGTGCAGTTTTTCTGAGGCGGCCCATCAATAAATGCTAATTTTAATAAACTTTTGATTTGGTCCCTAAAGGCTTACTTGGTTGAACTCATGAAATAGAGGAAATCGCATCCCCGAATAACCATTGGTCCGCCTCAAAAGTTTCCCTGTTTGCTGTTAGCGACACATTCTCAATTTCAGCTAAGATAAAACATTAGCGATTAAGTGTGCTAACGCTGCGACTCTGAGCTTTCTGTATAAGGAATTAATAGTGATTAAGAGTGGACAAACCAAGCGACCGTCTGCGTACTTGAAGTGAACTTCTATGATATCGATGTTTTCTAATTATACCTGGAAATCGGCTGTAATATCTGCCAAATCTTTCTGTTCTCCATTCTGTTTGTTTATTTGTTTGATTGCAACTGGATTTCATTAAGTAATTAGTATTGTTTGCAGGTAGATGATATTTTCTTGCGACGTTAAAGCAATCTTCTTAGTTCCACCGTTATCGTGACTGCGAGGTTCTAGGGCGAGCGACTGCAGCAGATGAAGGAATGAGTGAAAGGTGAATTAATACTTGAACACGCCCACCTGGCAATGTCGGTCATATAACTTAAGAGAGCACTAATACATGGATGCAGAACAACAGTCGTTTATGCCCTCATGCCACGAAACAACGGGAGAATGAGGCAGGACGGTGCGTCCACGCGCACTTGGAGGGCATCTCCGGCCACGCCCATTTGGAGGCGGACGGTGCAGACTAATCTACGTGTGTGTGCACATCCATTAATGGTGTGTCTTAGGGCATGTGGATCTAAAAAGACCGCTTGCAGCGGGGTGGCAAGACATTAACTTCCGCCGCGATAAGTATTTATTCTCATTCGACTTGGTAAACAACCTCCAGCAATTTAATCCTTCCACTTACGCGATTTGTGTGAGTACCTTTTGAAACACTTAAGAATGCTGAGCACCTGTTCTCAGCCACTTTAAATTTTCTGCTAATTACGTCGTTTTTCAAAGCCAACGTGTTCATTCACCTTCGCTTCAAAGATACAACAAGGCTGCTATATTAACTCACTGTTAGCCGTCTACTCAAAAAGCAACAAGTGTGTTGGCTTGCAGGGGTCTGTAGAACACGTCGATATCATTCTTAGCCAGATTTATTAATTTAATAACCCGGAATTAAATTTGAAAACACCGTTTTTGGAAAGGTCGTTATACCGTCTGTGTTGGTTCTGGCCTTCTAGGTAGTAAACCTGGCTGTCATGTTTCGAATTGGCCATACGTACAGAGAAAAGCTTCGACTCTACTTCCCACGAATATGTGGTATGGTTTTGTTGTGCGAACCCGAGTAGAGTAGGTTCATAGGATAATTTTCGCACATACTCCAGTTGAGATCCGAATTAGCCGTTTTGCTCTGGTAGAGTTGAACGGAGTTCTCAACGGGTGAAGTCTCGTTAGCAAGACTTTGAATTCCCACGAACCATTGCTGTAGGATTTCGGAGTCAAAAATCGATCTGGACAAGTCGCAGCTATTCAATCACATTGAGGTCAGAGATCTAACATCCTTCAACTTAGCTTAATTTGTAACACTGAAAGAGCGCTTTTTTTAAACCAACCGCAGGATACTTACCTTTTTGCAGTGAAGCCATTTTATCACTACAGTGACCCACTCCAAGCAATGGGCTCCAATGGCACCTATTCCTCACAGATTCGCACATCGTGGTACATCATATTTGTTTTTGTTATATAGGGAAATGCAGATGTTCAAATTTTTTGTTTTTTTTTCCTGTTGACCTTATGAAACCAGTCACGAAAGCATCCTGTTGGTGTGTACAATCTACTTGGTTAGGTTACCGAAACTTGCAACATTCTACGGGCCCTTGCATAGCATTCGACCAATAAACTAATGTTGGATATTGCAATTTTGTCACAATGCCTTGGAAATTCCTGTGAAATGTCTCGTTTTTGCGTTCATTTGCAGCGATTCTTCATTCTGTGCCCTTGCGCTAATTTGATCGTGGAACATCCCTATTTAAATTTTTGTCCTGACACTGCGGTTGCGTAGGCTTTGAGTTACTCACGTTTTAGAGCATTAATCTTAACAAATAACGGTAATTGTGGTTTTAAATTTATCAGTGACTTACAGGCTGGGATCTTATGATGAATTGCTTTAATGTGGTGAAGACCTATGACTTTACTATGTTAAGACAAATCATGATGATATGTTATTCGTGTGAAGGTTCCACAGCGTATAAAGGTTCATCTCCCAATAAAAGGACAAATAATGAAATAGAAATTGGAAGCCTTTTCACTGATGGGAAGTGGAAAAAAGTGCATGATATTATTGTCTGTGGGGGATTCTATGTGTAAATTTCAAGTACGGTGGAACAATTAAACTAATACATTTGTATGAAATTCTAATAAGGCACGTGTAAGTTGAGAAACAATAAAGCATCATTCTAACCTAAATTATAGCTGCTTCTGATGTAATTAACTTGCGAAATCAATTGTTGAGGTGCTCACATAAGTAACCACTTTAAGGACTCACGCAAATGATTTAACATTTCTTACCAGATTGGCATGGACTAAAATGAATTAAAACCACTAAAACGCCCCTTTATGGTCAACACTTGATTTTAAACAGTACTTGAAATTTATGTCAAACCTTTTAAGCCACATCGAGATGAGATCAGCATCAACAAGTATGGGAACTAACCATGTAAGCACTATAGGAAACCATGGTTTGCGTGTTATCCTTGAGGAATAAGTTTCTCTAATTTCAAGTGATGCAGTTGCCGGGGACTTTTAATCCGAAAAACTGAAATCGATCTGAGAGCAGTGTCTGTCGACGAATTTTAGGCTAATAAGACAAGTGAGACCTTGTTGTGGTCCGGTTGTGCTCGAGGATGCAGAATTGGGTTGTGGTAATCACAGTTGAATCAGCCGACTTGGCATGAAGGCGTCAATGAAAATGGCCACTACCAAAACCCTTGATCGCACTTAGCAGGAACAACAAAGAGGCCATTTAGATGGATATCGTAGATTTCCGGGTGGAGGGCGGAACTGGGGAGAGCTCCGCAACCATAACCAAACCAATCATCTAGTGTGCTCACGTCTAATTTGTGCCGGATTCTCTGCAGCTTTGAATTTGATCCGTAAGCTTTTACCTACACCATTGTTCGACAACATGAAAGGCGTTGGATCCTGATTTCAAAATGAAAAATGAGATAGCAGGTTATAGCAATATGTCCATAGCTTAATAATCGGACGGAGCACTTGAGGCGAAGATGAGATCATTTTAGATATTAAGGCAAACGCAGTTAATCGGAAAAGATTTGCCTAGACGTAAATTATTCCAGTCAAAATTTTCAACTGTATCTGATTTCAAGGGGTATTTTAATTAAATCGAAATGTACTGGTAAAAATCAGTCGGATTTACCACTGACATTTTAGTTCAGCCTCCAGTGCCCAAGGTATTTTGTCAAACTTTAACGCTCTCTTTTTATTATAACATTCACAAGCAGGCTCATATACTACCAACTGTTCAAAAATGCAATAATTTAAGTGGATTGTGTACTAAACCTTTTGTTATCGCGCTTCTCTTTACCTTGATAAATTTGATTCAAACCATTATCTCGTAGTTGTTTTCAGTTGGAAGATTTATTAAAAAATTCCAGAATTTTTTGAAGAAATGTATGATGAATATTTCAGCATGGTACTTTGCCACATAAAAATGAAGGTCACTTAGTCCCCGTTGCCTCTTTATCCACGGAATCATAAATCAATGCATCACCTGTGTTTAGGTGAGCACGGATAAATGCAACTACTTTCAATAATGAATACGCGTACCATAAACGCCTTCATCTGGGCGCCCAAAGTTGTAAAATTTAAACAGTTTTGTGGTTTCTGGGGCTGTTACTGTTCATACATGAAACAGCGGAGCAGGGTGAAATTCGCTATGAAGAAAAACGGACAGTAGCGTTACTTGATAAGAAATTGCCATACACACATGCATACTAAGGGTCAATTAATGAAAAATCCGTAGAGTGTAGCAACTAATTTCTACAAGGAATACTTAAATCCCCACAAACTCCTTTTCGTTCTTATATTCTGCTCACTCATGAATGAGATGGTAATCTAAAAAATGTCGATTTAATTAGTCAGATCAAGTTGGTAGTGACGCTACTTGTGATCCATCCGCCTCTACAAGATGGCGCGAACGTAGTTGTGCATTAGTCAAGCATGTCTAAGTACTTAGTTTTCATTTCGAAAATTCGTCAGTGGGATAAATGTCTTTATGTAATTTTCGTGACAATAATCGTCAGCAGCTGCTTAGATTTTTTAGTGAATGCTAAACGCAGTAATTACCAATAGAATATTTGAAGATGCATAATATTTTGCGGTAATTTACTTCCTGCCAGCTTGCACTTCTTGGTTGCATAACGATTTCAACGCACATTCATGAAGGCGAAGAGTCAAAAGCCCGGGCTCAAAAATGCAGTCGAATAAATTGATTTAAATAAGTATAAAAAAAAACACACTTGAAGGTAAAATTGGAGTCGCAGTGGACCAGTTCGGCGGTTAAGCTCTCAGTTCCACTCGCGCTTCACGAAATCAGTCTTTCCAATCTCCCACAGAACACAGAGGGTGGGTAGATTTTTGTTTCTGATCCGCTGATCAGCCCAGGGAAATCACCTCGCTTCCTAAAACTGTCCTTCACTTGGGGTTATTGTGTATGCAATTGTCACATTTTGTATAATTTTTGAAGATGCTAATTTTCTGACAAAACATGAATTAGCGATAGTAAAAAAATTGTTTAACAAGGACAACATTATTTTGGATCTAACGGAGCAGACGATATCTTACTTTTTCGTGTTACAGAACGTAGAAGGTGTTACCTCAGCCTTATTCATAGCCTTATAGGTGTCTGCATTACTTATTTTGTCATTTTTGGTCAAGCCAAATTACATTCCTGACAATTACTTCTAGGCACTATTCTAATAGCGTTTAGATTCTTTCACGCATCGGAAAACTGTTCGATACGTCCAGCACACTTTGCACCTGAACAGGTACATATCTGGAGTAGCACGTTCACGGAACCATCTCCTATGCAAACACCAATGGGCAAGAGCCATTGTCCACAACTGAAGGTCAGACTATTTTGTGAACCCACACGGAGTAATACGAGGTGTTGATGGCCCTGATTTCACAAAGCATTGGTTTCTAACTGTCTCTGGTTTGTACTCATTTGAACGTTCTAAACTTTTCGGTTGTGGCAACATATTTAAAGGCTCTGGAACAATTGCACAAAAGCCATTTCAATCAGTGCATTTCGCAACACGGTAATGCCTTTTTGATGTTACAAATGTAAGTTAAGATGTTGTACACGAATCTCAGCAAGGTTAACTTCAAGCGTTTTCGTTAACGGAGTTCTTTGCGTACAATGTTAAAGCCATTTTTACAATTGTAGCGAGTGTGATTAAACATTGTGGCTCAGCAATTTGTGTGTTGATAGTTTTTTGATGGATGCATGGCTGAGTATTACTGCCTAATGGGCCTATTCTATTGAATAGTTAGCCATAGATATGTTTTAGTCTCTGCTGGTGTCGTCGAGAGGATGACAGTGGCCATCTGCTGTTACGATTGCGGTTCAATTCTCCATGAACCAATTCTTGTTTGTGCTTATGGTTGTACCTAGTTTTGTTAGAAATTTCTGTTTTTACAACTACATTAGGTACAGTTTTCCACGCAAAACCAGAAGCTCCAAATCCTTTGATCTTAATCACTCCTGATCTTCTGACTTATAAAACGAATTAATAATGTTAATGCAAAAACAAATTTTGTAATGCTATTTATGGTTGCGCAAACAGAACTTAATGCCTTAAGCCCTGACTGATCAGCATTCCAGTTAATGTCGAGCTGACTATAAGCCTACGAACAACGGTTATTTCTGCATAATTGCAAATGGAATGCAAGTAATTCATTTGTGGTAAAAAATGGATCTATTTAAAATAATTCCAACGGCCGCTTCTATTAGTTCCCTTTCGTCTGCTTCGCTAGATGTTCTCAGTTGACTAGCTGCTTCCAGCACCAGCATAATGCTGTTCTTGTAGTCTTCCACGTTCTTTGTGCTGAGATTTGTAACGGGCATAGGGGAACCGAGTACCACCTTCTTCGAAAAGGCATCAGCACGTTGGATGGAGTAGGATTCAGGAAATGTTGACAATGAATAGCTTGTATTTAATGGTGCAAGCCAACGAACTCGAGTATGCAGACTTAAAAATCCATCGTTTGAACGTGGCATCTCAAGATTCCTGGAAGATAGTCGCTTTTCAAGCTCCCACCAACGTTTCGATTCTACAATGGAAGCTCCAGGCGTCTGAGGTAACATGCGACCAAAAATGTTCCAAAGCATAGATTCCAATCAAAATATTTAAATAATAAAATCGATGCTTGATTGAAGTCTAACAGCTGTCTCTCAGGTAGGGTGCGATTTCAAAATAAGCAAGCTCCAAATTCAAAGCTTCGCACTTAAGCGATGTAGTGAATTGTGTTGACTTGCCCTCCTACCGGCGTCCCCTCGATCAGGCAGAACAGTCTGTTCACACATCCCCCTCTGCAAGTACTTTTGCTCGTTCACGCTGAACGTGTCAGCAAGCCTCATTAGTCAGACACGACTTTTTATGAACAGCGGTGTAGAAACACCTAAAGTGGTTGAACCACACAATGGGCGTTCTTGTCTCCGCCATCTGCGGTCTTCTTAGTCTCCCCGGGTACCTGTGTCGCTTATTTGGCCAAAACAACGCGGGACTTAGTGCAGTTGGGGACCACACATCGGAGCCTCCAACAACAGAACTGGTATCAAATCATGCCCATCGTAACCATTGGCTCTAGGTTTGATAGCTTTCCTTCTGTGGCAACTGACCACTTAACCCCTTTGAAAATTACTGCTCTTCGGTGTCATGTATGTATTCGTTCGTAGATAATAGAATGATTCATGTAAAATATCACATAAACTTTTCAAAAAAATTCGTTCGAGAAGACAAATTTTTGTGCTTGAAGGCAAGCAGAAGGACATTATTTGTATATTTTTAAGGTTTTTTACGTATATACTCTTAATTCGTTTGGTATTAAACTTGAATAAGCAGGTGCTCCGATCAACAACAGAGGAGGTTGTTCAGGCATCAAACCTGCAAATATTTCTGCTAGGGCCTGTCGTGAAAGTCAGATACTGAATTGCTCCTTAAGAAAAACTTGAATTGTGCC
Organism: Mesocestoides corti; assembly: GCA_900604375.1. NCBI lineage: Eukaryota > Metazoa > Platyhelminthes > Cestoda > Cyclophyllidea > Mesocestoididae > Mesocestoides > Mesocestoides corti. The sequence continues at coordinate 63,475 of UXSR01000127.1, forward strand.
TTTAATTATCAACAGCTGCTAATCTCTGCGTAAATGGTTGCCCTTCGTGACTAAGTGAGTAATTTCTAGGGGTTCTGATGGGAGATAGAAGCACCGAAGTATGGACGTTGACGATAATATTTCTTCATCAAATAACGCCACTTAGAAGGCATGAGACACCTATTTTACAATTTAGGGTTGAGGAACTAGCTGTAGCAGGTGTTAAAACCTAATGCAATTATAAAAAAAATGCTTCGACTACCATGACACAGGTCAGCTAACATTTAGGTCGAAGCCAGCTTCTGTCTAGGTCAGTTAAAATTCGCTCTATTTAGGAATACCAATTTGTTGAGGTCAGCTGTATTGAATATTAAGTGCTTTGACATCTATTTCATTTCGCTAGCAGCTCCAATTAAGGTTCGTGGTTCCTTAAGCTAGTATTTTAGGGATGCGGTGTAATTAAAGGGTATTTGATACGATCTTTATTTATTCCGTGTTACATATTCAGCAGAAAATTGGTGGAATCGAGAATCTGAAATTCAATCTATGAATGAATGCCTGGATTTTAAATCATTTGGTATAACCACTACTGTTTACCTGCTATTGCGATGTTCTTAACAGTGAAAAATTTTTAAATTCAAGCGATAGCATGAAGATAGTATATTCGTTGCGCCGATGAGTGTAAGGTGTGCAATTTCATTATCCACTGTATACATCTTAGAAGACATCTAATATAAGTGGACACATTTTGTTAATTTCATTGGAAGAATGGGTTTAATAATTTTGATCGTTCTATTTGGTGACTATGTCTATCCTCTGCCTTGATATAGTGAAACGTGGAATTAGAATTCAATTTGTAAAGTACCAAACAAACTGAGTTTAAACTGTCATTAGAAATTTTAAAAAGGCTTATTCTCACTTAAGAGAATTTGGAGCTCCGTATCTTATATTTTCCGATATTTTTGAGTAGCTTACTGACCAAACCGACATCGGAATTGTTAGAATAACCACTAAGGTCCGATTTTGTAACAGTGATACAAGTATGGGCTACAATACTTTAAAGTATTTCTGTTTTTCACTATGACCTTCACGTAGTACCAGAGCTTAATTCTATACAAAAGGTTAATGGTATTCCATTTCTAGTTGAACCCTGCAATACTACTAAATGACTGTTACCCGATTTAAAGTGTATTGCTTTAAAGCAAGGTCCAAATTATTGAGTTCCAAGGTACGTCAAAGTTCCGGGTTCGTATAGCAGAAATCTTAATGCAACAAACGAGCATAAATGAATGCAGGATGCTGTGATAACTTGATACTTATCAAGTAAAAAACCTTCTTTCTTGAACATAAAGCTACATCCAAATACACTTTTCGCATAAAACACAAAAACATAACGCAAAAACACATCATTAGCTTTACCAGAAGTAATGAAAGCATCCAGTTTGCAAATTTACAAAAGACAAGGGTGATTTGCCTGGTAAATTAGCAGCATCAAATCATTGACGTGCATTTCACCTCTGAACTTTGTAAAGTTTTGGTTTGTTTTTCACTTTGTGCAGATGTAAAAAGTCTCCTAGACGCCGAATACAAATGTTGGTAATTTATGTTAGCCTTGTGCCACCGAAATTCCTGCCAACTTTGTCTGTTCAAAACATCCAAGTGGACAAAATGTATGGCGTTTAAAATGACAGTACTGACTTTATTTAACCAAGGCCATAAATTTAACGGTGCAATATTCTGGTGTTCTGTGCCTGTAAAAGTATTCTTAGAGCATTTAGATGAATTTCTAAAAGTTACAGCAATTTAAATCAATTTTACACAAGTGTAACAAAATCGCTAACGTCCAAATTGGCCTGTATTAATCGATTAAAAATTAAGTCAGTTCATGCCACATTCATCATTGTAGCTTTTTTTGATTACTACGTCAAAATGTTACAAAAAACGAAGGTAATGAAAGCAAATATTGAGGGCCCAATCCGACACCGGGCACTCAGAAGTGAATGAGAGACCTAACCGTTTAATGTCCCGATGAATGTGAATACTTTCAACCGTGACCGTTCCCATTTATTTATAGATCAAGGTCGTGACCAGCTGGGGTCTGTGGTGCGAATGTGTTTTTATGGGCTGTCGAGGAGAGGCCAAGGGTTTTGTTTGCACAAGCACACAGTGGGACGATTCACAGCGGGAAATCAGGAGGTGAACATCAGGAACGGGGTCAAGAGCCTCAGAGGGGTTTTCTGGAGCATAATTAAACCTGGCGGCCAGCCAGGCTAGAGCCTTGGTCGAGATCTTTAATTTGATGCACCAAAGTATTGTTTTCTTTTTAAAATTACTCGTTCAGTTTTGTTTTAATGATTATAGCATAGTTCTTGGCCTTGCTCATTGACTGTCGGATATACCAGTGTGTCCCAAAGCAATGACCTAAACTTAACAGGTGGTAGTTGCTGAAATTCCTGGCTGAAGTGTGGCAAAAGTGACATGATAATATCGGCGCTTTATGCAAAACGTAAAACACCTTATACGCACCTAGTAGTTTATATTGGCGTCGCTGCGGTGTGGAAAAAATTTTTCCCCAAACCCTCAAATGGTTGATTTCTTCCATCTATCGAGTTATGATTTTGAAATGAATGCTTAAATTACATCCAACACATCAAGTATTAAGACAGCACCCTGGCTAATGAGTGGGTTGGGAGGAAATCGAAAAGCACAGGAAGGTAGAGATGTCATTGTCACATTTTGCACTCCTGGAAAATTAGATTATTCAATTTCAGGAGGCGGTCTTGTTAAGATAAGTGGCCCATTAGTGATGCAAATAGGACCTGTGCGGCGTAATTTTGGAGGCATTTTTCCTACAACAGTGGTACAACAATTGTCAACAGATCTGTGATATTCTTGCCTTAAATCCAAATACGTCAATTTATTCGTAACTTAATATTGCGTAAGCATCACTAAACCCCTAATCCTAGCATTTCGGCTCTAAGTGAGCAGAAATGTGGGTAAAATGTGGTTGTCATGGTTCTTTTGAGCCTTTCATTCCTTGTGGAGATAAAACCCAGTCATTTACACTGACTGTTTAAGGCACAGGGATTTTGCATTTGCTCTTGATCAGATCAGAGGAGGTACATCTTATGCAACGTATGCCAAAATGCCAACATTCCAATTACTTTTACTTGACATTTCACTACTAAGACCAAAAATTGCCTACATGTGTTAATTTAAACAGCAAATAATGTGAATCCGATGGTCACTTTACCATACTTTACTTTGCTAGTGTTTAGCTTTTTAAGAAATAACGAATCGAAGAAATCTTTGCTTGAGCACACTGCAAGTTATTTCAATTCCCATTACACCACGTTAATATATAAGCAACAGGAAGGAAACACATAAACATTGTCCTGTTATGTACGGGGTGAGAAAGAGAGCTGCTTTGTCAGTTATGACAGAAGCAAGACAATGGGGAGTGCACAAAAGTGAAAGTAAGTGCTGCGAACTGAAACAGACGAGACTGGCTGTCGAGGATGTGTCGACTGAATCGTGCCCTAGTCGTGGGCGAGAAGACGTCGCAGCAGATCACTCCGCTGGTGCGCTGATGCGCCGCTTACAAGCTCTGGGATTAACGAATCATAGGGCGGTGAAATGTGCAGTGGAACCTCAAAATCCTCGTCCCAAAGGTCACTTGAAATGTCTTTCGATACGGGAATTGGTGTATCGTGGTTCAGAGATGCCCGCTTTCCAAACCTTAAATGAAGGTTCCAGCTCAGGCAATTATAATGGTTTTGATAATGGCCGTAGCAACTAAGGGCGTCTCTGCTAAAATGTATGCTTTGTATGGTTTTCGTGAAAAGCACCATGCAAAAAATGTAATCAAGACGGCAGAAAGGAATACCAAGTAGAAGAGAAGTAAGTAAATATGTTGTTTGGAAGGTATTAGAAATTAATATAGGAATTGAGTTTTAAATTCTCATCACATAGTAGTAACTTGAAACACCAAATGCGCTATGTGTTAACAAACCTGGTAGTAAAAGTTCAAAAAAAATTGTTATTTTATAATGTGACGAATGGTGTCGTTAAACTATCATCCCAGAGCAGGAAAGGCGCGAAGTGTCTATAATTTAGAAGTAGAAACTAGGCTCCTGTTTGTTCTTCATGGTGAAGCATGTGAAAGACTAGTTCAGTCTCCTAAGGCAACAATTGCGCATATTTTGATTAAAACTTTGGCATTTTGCTTGATCGCGAAGTCGTATCTCTACAAAAACTGGAACAAATAGCGCCTGGAGACGAGCACAAGGCCGAGGGTGGAAAATTGTGACTTCACATTAGAAGTAATAGTATTAAAGCCCTACACCTGTCAGGCGCATAGAAGTTACTGATCCTGTCACAGCCCACTCCACAGAAGAATAGTCGCTCTTCATTTACAATGCATATGAGATGACATTTTTTTCTGCTAGAAGAAATGTGCAAATTTATTCAAATTGTAGTAGCCAGAGCCCGAAGTATTTCTCCTAATAACCAATCCTATATTTATTTACCTGAAATTCTTACTGTCAAACTATTGTGTTTAGTCCACATATTTTTATTGGCAATACACAAATCATAACTGTACAGACTCGTAAGATAATCAGCCAATTAGAATTGTCCACAACCAATTTTCGGAGCAATTTAAGTAGTTTTAACAGCTGATCTTTTGTTTGACATTTTTTAATAAAACGAACTCTGACCTCTGACACGTCTCATGGCATATTAGATATTTTGTGATAGATTCCCCTGATTTAAAACTATTTTCAAGTATTTTTGAGGAAGGCGCTACAGTTTTTTGGTGTCTACTGATGACCTCAGACAGCCTGCCTGGCACGCTTGCTCATTAGTAAGAATTGAAAAATAAAATTCATACGCAAGCACTGATTCTGTTAACAAGGTTTGAATGATTTTCACTTTTGTCTGAAAAAACGGTATCCTGAACTAATTTTACCAAAGCCTTCGCGACAAGGAAGAGGCATTTAAAAAATCTTTGACTGACGTCACACATTTGAATCGATGTTTTTCACTGCGAAAACAGTGCACATGGACACAAATTTCGGTATCGGTTCGAAAGTGATGGACTCCTGAACATCGTATGCCCTCGCCTTTCGAAATGAAACTGTTCTATATGTATTGTGTAATGACTATGTAAGGAACTGGGAATAATGATGTGTGGTTATAGCAATCAGCTCCGAGTTTATTTGTGCTCAGTAACATTGACGAAGGCTTATTTGACTCAAAGTAGGAATCTACTTTTTACCTTTACGTTTGAATAACTTTAGTTTTAAAAGATTTTAAAATTTGCAATTATATTTGACTGGCATTACTATCGGTCATTCCAGTATTGATCTCTCAGAAGGTGGTAAATGATTTATTATGTTAGTGAATACCGAATTTGGTGGTGAGACGTCATGTTGAGTGACAATGGGCACAACCGCCCCGGGTGGAAAGGGTTTTATGATCACTTTACTTCAACCTCGTAGTAATAGTTTCAGGGACAGTGTAACCTTGTAAGAAGGTTCTTCGAAATATGTCAAGAAGAAAAATACCCTTGACTGCTGTTTTTGCTTCAGATTATCACAGAATATGGCGGCGCCACACAGTGCAATTTTTCTGTTAAGCATCTCATTAGTTACTGCACTCATGTGGGCATGTGATCAGTTTGAACAACAATATTTTTAAAATCATTAGAGTCTGGCACACATTAAATTTTTCAAGTTCTCCTTCAGAGAGGTAAAGTTTGGATAATTTATGAAATGTCGATTACCCTATGTCTTAAGAAATAGAGGTTTTTTTTAAAATTCAACCCTTATAACGACACGTATGCATTGGTAGAACTACTAATGATTTTTAAACCTCGTCAACCTTTCTAATAAGTTCATAATAAAGTTAGAATTCTAACTTAAAACTTATGCATTTAACAATACGAAGTTTTGTTGTTTGCGAAATCATCGTTTTACGACTAACCTCAGTGTGGACCTGGTCCAATGATAAACCTACAACGGTTGAAGTGACTAAATAGTTGGCGTCAGCACAAAATACAACCTGCCTTAGGTGTCGGTGTGAAAGTGAAGGTAGTTAATGCAAAATGAGTGAAATTAGCATTGACAAGTCAGTTTTTATTGACATATTTAGCCAATTACATTATTTAAACCAAGGATTATTAATGCATAATAAATTTTGGAAAATATGATCTCGAAACCTAAGTGCAATCCAAGTTTGTTCAGCCATAACCGAATGAATGCTACTATTTTAATTAAATGTAACTTTCATTGCCTAGATGAAACCACACAGAGTGGCCGCGTTTTTTCAACAATTCAAATTTTGAACAAAGACTATTAAGAGCTCTTTTTTGAATTCGTTTGCAAATTTCCAACAGTTCTGATGGGGTTACTGGAAGCTTCAATTTTCTATTGATACAAAATCATCTTTTCATCAACAGCTACTCACTTTTTATGTGAGGAATATTAAAAAAATGACAAATTTCATAGAATTTCACCACGAGGATGTTGATTTTGAGGCAATGTAGTACTTGAGGTCTGCAACAAATTTTTGAAAGTTATTTTTCCTTTTATTAATATTGTGGTTTTAGCTCAATAACTACACAGTTCCACAATGAGAAAAGTTTGCATCATTCACACAAAATCAGTTAAAAGCAAATTCCATCCACATGCGCTGTGTCAATCTCAACCAAAACACATTTAAGTACAAGTCTTCATAACTATAAAACGAGTAAATTTTTGACTAGATTAGGTTAATTTTATTAATAATGGCTTTGATTTCTGTTAAAATATACTGCGAAATATGTGTGACTCTTAAGTACCAATGTACTGGAATAATGAAGACGGATGCAGTAAAAGCATTATCTAGATGTTGCGCTAGTGCAATCAACTTGGAATTTTCAACAGAAAAAAGTAACATACATTCCGTCCGTTAGGTTTTAAAGGAGGTCACTGTTGGAGACAGTGGATTACATTTGCATTGGTCTCTGTTTGTGTAGTTGGTCAAACATTCAAATAGAAAGGGTGTTCTTTCATATTTGCAAAATACCAAACATGACAGTGCCACCTCGGGACTGTAAACGAATTTTGGAGAAAGCTCTAAGTATTTGTCGTTATTTAAAGACTTTTTACTTAAGAACGGGTCCAGCCAGAGGGCTAATGGCAAACAATTTGCATTTTTATTCCAGTTCTTTCATTCAAGTTACGTGGGCAAGATTTTATCTAACAATTAGAACATTTTCAAACATCAGTCCGCTGTGACTTCTAGAATACACACTGGACAATTGAAAATTTTGCCACTAGAAGACTTACCTCGGTCGACCAAATGTGTGGAAATGATCATTAAGCATTTTCAATAGCTTTTCGCTCAGTTGGACCGGCTTTTGTCGGCTTTGAAGACCTCTTGCAGACATTGGATGCGAGGATACCATGAGGACTAGGGACAAACAGAGCGTGAGAAGGCAGAGAAACGGATAACAACGCATAGCTTTGTTAGGCTTTCGTAAAATGCCTAGGTTGTCGCCTTCGACGTCGCTTATATGCCCTCCTAAAACATGATTCCCCTTGCCCTCCTCCCTCTACCCCCCTTCCCCACGACAATCAGCCCTGAGTTGCGATTGGCTCAGGGGGTGGTAGGACTCGTTGCTCTAGCGATTGTTGAATGCCTTCTGCATTTTATTTGCTGCTATGTCCCGGTTACAGGAGGATTACAAATCAAAATGGGCTGGTGATTTGATATATAATTAATCGTTTTCACTGAGTATGCACGAGTGTGAAAACCTATGCACATAATGACTGTGTCATAAAACATCAACCGGTCCAAATTTTACTCCCAATAGAGATGGATAATGCGCTAAGTATTTTTTGTGCCGGTTTCGCATATAAAATCTATAGTGTTAAATTCGAGTGTTATTATTTAACGAGTATGTTTAGACAAATTCCTTTAAAGTTACTGATGGTGAAGACTATCTTTAAAAGTTAGTGACTTGGAAGGTGATTATGCAGCGTAAACAGTTTTTCTACTATCGTCGGAACGCATCTTCATCACACTTTGCCTTCACTACCAGTTACCAGCTTTACAAAAACCGTAGATCCAGCAGACAAAACCGAAAGGCTAAATTCAAACCAAAATTAACAAGAATGGAACCGTGGTCACATTCCTAACAATAATAACAGTTAGTTTTATTTACTGCACTGCGTTAGAACCCGATTTCATAGTTTGTCTAACGCTGTTACATTCTAGAACTACCAGAAGATTTTAAACAAAACCACTTGAGCCAACACTATTGCCGTTTTTTAGTTTGTGGAGACAGGAGTCCTTTTGCCTCAGCCTGTTCCCCTGACGCCCCCTATATTAAAGAACCCTCCAACTTTACTTTTGCCATTGTCTACTTGTTTACAATGATTTTTCTCAGAACGGGCGGCAATGCCTGAATGCAACCAGCCTGGCTGCAGCAAACATATCGCAGCAAAATTGTGCTTCTAGTAAATTAAACTCAACGAAATGTCAAAAGCCTATCAAATCGGGCAGTTAAAGGCTTTCAAAGATCTTGTTCCATGGTCTAAAGTTTTCCTTATGGTACAAGAGGTCTGATTGATTGACCATTCCAAAGAAAAGGTGGGTAAATCAAAGTTAAAATGTACTTCGTCGCATGTAAGATATAAAATTAACTAAACGCATTATGAGTTTTATGCAGGCCACGTCTTTTTTTGGACCATACCAATGCCAATAAATGAACCTAGAAAAAACTAGACTGAACTCTGCAGAGCACCCACTGGAGGCCATTGTCCTTCGGGCCTGGTAGGTTTGACATCTACTGACTGAATGCTAACCAGTGAAACACACTTTGTGTTGCGCATTACATTCATCTCATGTTTTCTGTGAGTGTCTTGCCAAATCATGCCCAAACACGGGTTCCAAAAAGATTGCAGATTTATAGGTGACCTATGTGATGGTATTTTATTTAAAAATGTTGGTAAACTGTTTTCCAACACCACAACACGCAGTTTAGTACATGGGCAATCAAATTTGGTGCATAGATTCTACTGTTTTTTGAGAGTATGTAAAAAAGAAATCGCTTTGGTGGGAATGCCTCGGGTAAAGAAAAGAAAGTTGATGTCTCGGGCAGACACCTAGGCACCTTGTCGTGTACCATTCAAACAGAAACAATCTTGTTTTCCTGTTCCAATATCCAGGGTAACGGAATTCTCACAAAGCAGTGTTTTGTCTCCTATAATGTGAATATTTCAAGGTTTAAATTAACTTCTGTCATAATGATCAATCACCTAGACAAATCGGTTTTATTAAGCTCATTCCAAAGTATTTACAAACACTAAAGTATCATAACCACACAAAACTACAAATAACGCTCATCCTTAATTCATCCAGGATTCACTTTTGTGTAAATTTGTCAAGTGATTAGACACTAACACAAATACCAGGGTTTTTGTGTCAAGCAGTGCGCTTCCAGTCGTATTGCTTCTTATTAACATTCAGTCGACAGTGTAACCACTTTTCTTTCCATATTTGATTGGGCTGTGCGTGTGTGAATCTGGTGACATTTAGGTAAAACCTGGGATCATTATTTATAGATCACACACTGACACCGACCGGTGACCTCTCCTGGCACAAAAAAGGCGGCGGAAGTTTGCTTGGTACTCAGTCCATTTATTAGGCATGTGTAGGGCCCGAAATGTGTAGAAGAATGCTATCGCCTCTGCGACCCCAACTAATGTTTTAGCATTTTGGCTGTCATAAGATTTCTCGTAAAGTCAGTTCACTTCTGTTCATGAGATTACCAAAAATAGCTTGGCAGAACTTTGGCATAAATATGCTTGAATTCATGACAAATTTGGCAAATTTGAAGAAACCAGTTTATCCAGATGCTAATCCATTCACTAAGATTCATTTGGGTATTTTGAATGCGCTTTCTGATCGATTAGGTTTTTGACTTACTTTGTGCGGATTTATTCGTCAAGCTTAGAATTGTATTTAAAATAAAAATATTTTTGCGGTCTTTCGTGGTTTTGAAAGGATCACACGCAAGATTTCAGCACACCACATCACAAATCTGCGTGAGTTGAATAACCTCTCACAATAGCAGAGTTTGCGATGGCAACTGATAAACAGAGTACTCGATAACGCTGAATTTTACACAAATCCCATGAAGGAAAAAAATGATTCTAAAGCACGCGAAACCATTTGTGGTGTCCTTGGTGCCATCGTTGTGTCTTATCAAACGTGTAATTATTGTTAAAAACGTTTCAGAAGTGGTGATTCCGCACTTAGTGACCAACCGCGCACCGAAAAGCAGCCCCAAAAGTTTGAACATGCGCGATTACAGGCTCTACTGAATGAAGACTCAACGAAAACGCAGCAATAGCTTACAGTTCAATTAGAAGTCACCCAAACACCCATTTCTAAGCGCTTGCACCAAATGGGAATACTCAACAACTCGGAATTTGGGTGCCACGAGTGTTGACCGAACACAACCTAGGTCAAGATTTGAACACAGGCATTTGACTACTTGCCCACCGGCAATAAAAACGACTTCCTGTGGAAAATTGTGACTGGTGATTAAAAGTACACTTTCTATGGGAATCCCCAACGTAAAAAGTCGTGACTAAATCTCCGACAACCCAGTACATCGACACCGACAAAGGTCCTCCTGTGTATCTGGTGGGACAATAAGGGTGTACTTTACTACAAACGCCTGGAAACTGGTCAGACGGTGACCGTGGAACGCTACAGCCGACAATTAAACAAACTGAGCGAAGGAACATGACCAGACAAGGTCATTTACTGAGCAAGGAAGCAGGCTAGTCATTCTGCTGCTTGATAACCCACGACCTCAGGTTGCTTATGCGACTCAGTAGACCCGCTTGAACTTGAGATGGGAAGTTTTACCACACGCGGTACATTCACCAGATTTGGCCTCATTCCACTTCTTTTATCTCGGTCAGTGCATCCCGCCTTAGTGGATAAACAGTTCAAAACGCTGAAGACGATGTGCGTAACTTTGT